>OZ024905.1:85877235-85914462 GCA_964017125.1 Flabesymbios commensalis
TTAAAGGCCCCATGTAGTCCCCAGACCTACTCTGTACAATGTCATATTTCATACTATTTTAGATAACTTTTTAAAAATTAGAGTGCTCAGCTCCCATTTTGAAACCACTGGGAACGATTTTCCCAAAGGCAAAAATAAGGGGCGGAGCTAATTCGTGACGTCAAAAAGTGGAGACATGATTGGCTGGTTATGATACATGTACATGTAGCTGATGAGGTCTTGTATGATTTTATTTATATAAATGCCATCACTGCGATGCTCCCCACCACCCCTTGTTATGTGAAATAGGTGGTGAGGGGCTCGAGGATGCCCTTCAACATCTCTCATGTTCTGGAAATATTTCTCTGACACATAAATTGTTATTACCTCTGCCACTTATTGTGTCAAGCAAACTATAAAAACTAGCAGTATTTTGAAACTTGGCTTCCTGACTATATACTCCACCAGTTTGTCCCACACAATATTTCGTTTATCACCAATGTTCTTAAATTAACAATGTACGTAATAACCACTGTAAAAGTTGTATTTTTGATCTGTATCAAATGACAGCATTAATGTTGCGAAAATGTGTAAAAAATATCCTTTGAATATTTTTGGATGCTCATTCCCAGAGTCAGCCAAGTAAAATGGATTAGTTTTCTTAAATATCTCACCATTTCCCCTCCCCCGATATATATCAAACTGCCAACATGTTTTTATTGTTATTAGGGATGCCCTTGAGACATTTAAATGAATGGGTGGCTTGCCTTCATGTTCAAACAGGACTTAATAAGCTCCTTGACTAAAACGTTAATATTTCTTCTTCTCTGACCACAGCTGCATGACGCTGCATATAACATGTATATGCAGCGTCATGGAAACAAAATGATTTTTCAGCTGAGGCACCCTCAACACTGTTCCCGGGATTCATGTGGTAACGACCAACTCCATAATATTTTTATTTTACAGACAGCTTAAACACCGTTGAAAACGAAGAGTGGCAGCAGCTGGTGTCAGTGATCGCAGTTTTATATTAAACTCGGCCCTCGACAGATTAAAAACGAATCTCAATTCTGTTGAAAATATCACATACGGGTCGCTTGGTAGTAGTAATGATCCACATAAGTAAGTATGACAAAAATACGGAAGCGCATTGGGGACATGGTGTGTTTTATTTTTCTCACATTTTCATAACTCGCCCGGGCGAGCTAGTATCTCGCCCGGGCAAGATACTAACTTGCCCAGGCAAGATACTAACTCGCCTGGGCAAGATACTAACTCGCCCGGGCGAGATACTAACTCGCCCGGGCGAGATACTAACTCGCCCGGGCGAGATACTAACTCGCCTGGGCGAGATACAAACTCGCCCGGGCAAGATACTAACTCGCCCGGGCAAGATACTAACTCGCCCGGGCGAGATAGACCACTAACTCGCCCGGGCAAGATAGGCCACTAACTCGCCCGGGCAAGATACTAACTTGCCTGGGCAAGATACTAACTTGCCCGGGCGAGATAGGCTACTAACTCGCCCGGGCGAGATAGGCTACTAACTCGCCCGGGCGAGATACTAACTCGCCCGGGCGAGATACTAACTCGCCCGGGCGAGATACTAACTCGCCTGGGCAAGATACTAACTCGCCCGGGCGAGATACTAACTCGCCCGGGCAAGATACTAACTCGCCCGGGCGAGATAGACCACTAACTCGCCCGGGCGAGATAGGCCACTAGCTCGCCCGGGCGAGATACTAACTTGCCTGGGCAAGATACTAACTTGCCCGGGCGAGATAGGCCACTAACTCGCCCGGGCGAGATAGGCCACTAACTCGCCCGGGCGAGATACTAACTCGCCCGGGCGAGATACTAGCTCGCCTGGGCAAGTTACTAACTCGCCCGGGCGAGATATTAACTCGCCCGGTCGAGATAGGCTACTAACTCGCCCCGGCGAGATACACACTCGCCCGGGCAAGATAATAACTCGCCCGGCGAGATACTAACTTGCCCGGGCGAGATACTAGCTCGAGATACTAAATTAGCTTACCATAGTCCAGTCCCTGTCCCACAACCCCGTATACATTTTGATGTACCCTAAATTTCTCAATGCTTTCATGTAAAGGGACCAATCCCGATGAAAATTAACAGGGTAGACATTTGATCAGTGGGGCATAACTCGGCTACGATCATTTTTTTTCAAAATGGCCGCCAGACGATATAATAAAAAATTATATTGAACTGTTTATCAAAAAATCTCAACTAATACCTCTTTTTCGACTAATTTGAAGTCCAGGAATTTATTTATCGGGTTATGTTGACGATATAAGTAAATATCGACATATAAATACAAAATGGCCGCCAGACGACATATTTAAAAAATATATATTGAGCTATTTGTCAAAAAATCTCAACTAATACCTCTTTTTCGACTAATTTGAGGTCCAGGAATACATTTGTCAGCTTATTGTGACGATACAACTAGCAATTGACATACAAATCCAAAATGGTGGCCATCTGTCACCAAAAAAATATAATTTACTACAACTTTTGTAAATGCAATTCCTCGACTATTGGTTAATTTAGATTCTTCATCTATTTGGAAACCATAAAATCCTTACTGCTGTTTTGGAGGATCTAAAGGACATCTCCAAGGTTTAATGCCGTTTAGGCCACTACCCTAGGGCCACGCTCTCCTGCAATTGAGATATAGATGGGGACACTTAGTGACCGGAGATTGACCGGATCTGAGACTCATAGTCTTAAAAAAATATTTTCTATGACTATGAGTATCAGATCTGGTTCAATCTCAGGTCACCAAGTGTCCCCATGTATATCTCAATTCCAGGCGAGCGTGCCCAAGCCCCCGCCCAGTAGATCAAATGAAGGCGTAATATTTGTCTAATGCATAAACGCTGTTGGCCCATAATTTATACAACGTTTTCTAAACGTTATTTTTACCATATTTTAGAGAGGGGTATCTAAACCAAACTGCAGAGACTATGGGTAGGCTACGATATCACAGACAGGGGCAGCGGCGGAATGTCTGCTAGTGTTTCTGAGCTCACCATAGATGCACTCTACATTTAATTAAAATAATCACTGGTAGATGTTCAATAATGCAGGGTGAAATAAAAATGAAATGAATCGGGCTTTAGGCCACCTTTGTTCACATATAGGCTAAACTGGGCCAGGAGAACCACCTGAGGATGGTGAGATGATTGAGATGACACTGTCCTCCAGACACAGGATTCGAAATTCGAGCCCTGGCGGTCTGAAAGCAGGGTGAAATCTAGTCCACTCGTTTTTTGGCGAGATAATCCTTTCTGGAAACAGTAGGAAAAAGGAGGGGCAGTGATTATCTACAGATAATGTAGATACAAAATCATGTGAATAATGTGACCAATGACGAGGTGTTCATCACGCCCTAAAATGATATGAACATTAGTTTCTCTCAACGTCCGCGTGAAAACACGAGAATTTTTTCAAAGTGTTTTAATCATGGTTGCCGAATTACTCATACGTTGGCCAAACATTTGCAAATCATTGGCCAAATGACCTTTGTATTAAAATAAGTCGAATAAAAATATTCCACAAACATATATAGCTCACTCAAAATAAATAATAAAAATCTATATGAATATTATCATATCAAGTGAAGGACTGTTCGGCTGGTTATGGAGCATGTCTCTTGGTCCAAGGTTTTCTCTCACGAGCGAAATTTCGTCAACTGTACAATAATGGACTTTTTGAAATAACCTGTTTTTGTCAAATACGAGTAGGCTATTATGAGCTCCTGAAAAAAGTCAAATAAAAAAACATATGATGTAAGCATGTCCATACATTAGAACTGCAAAAGTTTTTTTTTAATTTTCGTGCTGCGCATTTACCAGTTAAGCGAGATATAGAGACGAAATTCCCGCATTTCTTATTTTGGACATGCATGTCAAGCCAACAAAAATCACCGATTTTTTTTATAATGTTAGCCTTAAACTAGAAAACAAAACCCAGTAAAAAAGAGTTGTTGACCCAATATTGTGTCAATGTTGGGCCATTGTCTTAGACAGTGGACCAATATTCAAACAACATTGGTTCAATTTCTGTTGTTTGCTGGGAAAAAAACAGGACATATCATGTATAATAATAATTATGTCATGACCCACGAGACGTTGAGCCAATACAGCATTAATGCTGGCCCAAGGTTTAATGCACTGCCCCAGCATTAGACCAGCATTAGCATAACATTTTGTGTTTGCTGTGGATCACCTTGTAAAAGTATTGTGGACATATGTTTATTATATCAAATAATTGGACATTTTCAATTAATTATTCCTTCATATTAAATAAATCATTATTTATTGCCCCTGCAGAAATCGCGGCTACACGTAACCGAGATACCTTACGGTAGCCGAGACACCTTACACGTAGCCGAGATCCCGGGGACACGTAACCGAGATACCTTACGGTAGCCGAGACACCGTACACGTAGGCGAGATCTCAGGTACGCGTAGTCGAGATACCTTACGGTAGCCGAGACATCTTACACGTAGCCGAGATCTCGGGGACACGTAACCGAGATACCTTACGGTAGCCGAGATACCTTACACATAGTCGAGATCTCAGGTACGCGTAGTCGAGATACCTTTACGTTTAGCCGAGATACCTTACGCATAGCCGAGATCTCAGGTACGCGTATTCGAGATACCTTTACGTGTGGCCGAGATACCTTACGCATAGCCGAAATCTCGGGTACGCGTAGTCGAGATACCTTTACGTGTGGCCGAGATACCTTACGCATAGCCGAGATTTTGGGGTACACTTAACCAACTTCTGTTACGCGTAGCCGAGATACCTCACACGTAGCCGATATCTCGGCTACGTGTAGCAGAAGTCGGTTACACGTAACTGATAATATACTTACACGTAAACATACTGAGTTACACGTAAAGTGTTGATCTTACTCGTAGCCGAAACATTGGCCATGCGTAGCCGAACTCGGCTACGCGTAGCCGTAGCTCGGCTACACGTAACCGAATTTGGCTACGTGTAACCGAGGCTCGGGTACGTGTAACCGAAGCTCAGGTACGTGTAACCGAGGCTCGGGTACGCGTAACCGAAGCTCAGGTACGCGAAAAATGTGGGATTTATGTCCCCCACGGGTTGCCAAAAATTCATGTCCCCCACGGCTTGCCATTATAATAAAAAAGCTAAACAAATCATGTTGTTTGACAGTTTGACTTTACAGTGACCTTGAGATGACCTTAAAGTTACTTTAGAGTTTTACCCCAGCAAAGCACAACACCAGCCCATGGTAACTTTCTTACCCAAACCTAAATTAAGAATCTAAATTAACCAATAGTCGAAGGATTCCATTTACAAAAGTTGTAGTGAATTATAGTTTAAAGATGACAGCTGGTCACCATTTTGGATTTATATTCAAATGTTTATATACTTATATTGTCAAAATAACATGAAAAATGTGTTCCTGGACCCCAAATTAGTCGAAAGAGGTATTAGTTGAGATTTTTTGACAAATAGTTCAATATACATTTTTTAAATAAAGTCGTCTGGCGGCCATTTTGGATCTATATGTCAATGGTTATTTATATCGTCAAAATAACCTGACAAATTAATTCGTGGAATTCAAATAAGTCAAAAAAGGGGTATTAGTTGAGATTTTTGGAAGAATAGTTCAATATAATTTTTTAATATGTGACATCTGGCGGCCATTTTGAAAAAAACAGATCGTAGCCGAATTATGCCCCGCTGATCAAATGTCTACCCTGTTAATTTTTATCGGGGATTGGTCCCTTTACATGAAAGCATTGACAAATTTAGGGTACATCAAAATGTATACGGGGTTGTGGGACAGGGAATGGACTATCGTAGGCTAATTTAGTATCTTGCCCGGGCGAGTTAGTATCTCGTCCGGGCGAGTTAGTATCTCGCCCGGGCGAGTTAGTGGCCTATCTCGCCCGGGCGAGTTAGTGGCCTATCTCCCCCCAGGCAAGTTAGTATCTCGCCCGGGCGAGTTAGTATCTCGCCCGGGCGAGTTAGTGGCCTTCTCGCCCGGGCAAGCTAGTATCTTGCCCGGGCAAGTTAGTATCTTGCCCGGGCAAGTTAGTATCTCGCCCAGGCAAGTTAGTATCTCGCCCGGGCGAGTTAGTATCTCGCCTGGGCGAGTTAGTGGCCTATCTCGCCCGGGCGAGTTAGTATCTCGCCTGGGCAAGTTAGTATCTCGCCCGGGCGAGTTAGTAACTTGCCCGGGCGAGTTAGTATCTCGCCCGGGCGAGTTAGTAGCCTATCTCGCCCGGGCAAGTTAGTATCTTGCCCGGGCGAGTTAGTATCTCGCCCGGGCGAGTTAGTATCTTGCCCAGGCGAGTTAGTATCTCGCCCGGGCGAGTTAGTATCTCGCCTGGGCAAGTTAGTATCTTGCCCAGGCGAGTTAGTATCTCGCCCGGGCGATTTACTATCTTGCCCTGGCGAGTTAGTATCTCGCCCGGGCGAGTTATGAAAATGTGAGAAAAAATAAAACACACCATGTCCCCAATGCGCTTCCGTACAAAAACGACCCCACAGTGGTGATTGAATTAAACCGTAATCTGCATACAGTCATGTAGACAATTAAAAAGCCACCACAATTACAAGTTAGACCTGGAGAAATACAAGTTAATATTGTCGAATTACATCTTAACGCTGTTAAAATACATGTTATTTTTGTTGAAAAATAAGGTAAATTTAACTTGTAATTCGTTAGAAAACAACTTGTAGCCCACTGACACTAACTTGTATTTCAACCACTGCGTTACTTGCAGCAGACCGTGTAGGGCCATGTCGCGAAATACAAATAACTTTGTCTCAGTATTAAAGGTGTGGTCAACTGTCAAAATTCGCGGGACAAGGGTCCCCCAGAAGGCAATAGTGCCCGTGGGTAGGCCAAGGCCCTATTCCATAATAATACTAAATATGCGTTTCATACCCAAAGCCTCATTAAGAGCAAGTTCTCAAATCACAGCAAGTTCATATATACTTGAGCGACATCTATGAGTTAACAATTCAAAGCGCTTTTCCCTTGCCCCTACTTGGTCGCTGGCTTGCAAACAAACTGACTGTATTACTGCGGGGATTTGGAAACTGCTTGACCCCAAAAGCTTGTATTGACACTCAGTAAACACAAAACATTTGTATGACTTCATGCAATGCTGGACCAACATCGAAAACGTTGGGCCGACGTTGTATAAATGTTATACAAATGTCTTGTGTTTGCTAGGCTGCAGGAGGACTTTCTCTCAAACATTGTACATTTATTCAATGTTGGTTCAATGCTGGGCCAGCGTCGCAGAAAAAACAGCATTGGATCAATGTCTCGTTTAAGTAGTATCTTGTAATCAGTTCCGTGGCTATATTAATGCCGTCAATCTGTACTCAATAGGCAACTGTTGGCCTACACTTGACCGTCCCAGGCATGCGCATTTTGCAGTTGAACACTAGATTAACTTGTTTTTTGCAACCCTATGATTTGTATGTCGTATGTTATTGCAACAAATAACAAATAGCATAGCGATCAACATGTTAGCTGACCTTGACTGGGCTTGAGAAAGGAAGGAAGACACATAATCCATGTTGCGGGGCCATCTGCAGATAACACGTACCACATATTCCAACAGACTAAACATTGGCACACATCTGGCATAGCAAGAGTAGGCCTACCCCCCAGGATTTATATTTGTCTTTATAATTCTAGCCTAAAATTTCCTATTTATGATATGCTCTTGTGGAAAAAAGACATGCTGCGCACACATGAAAATTATGACTGAACATTTCCTTGTGTCACCACATTAGTAGCTAGGGACGAAAGTGGTGAAATCGGTCATTATAATATTGCCATTATAATATTGCCATTGCCATGTTTCAATGGGACTGGCATTTGTGGTGGTGAGACCATATATAGTGATTGGTGTCGTTACTGTATGGGATGCTAGGATACTAGGAATTCCATAGATGACGTCATTATTTTGGCCCAAATGAGAAAAACCAAACCACACGTTGACTAATAATATTCGAATATTTTTTTTCTAATATTTCTATAACTTAGAAAACAATACAAAAAACAAACAAATTTCCAAAATGTTAAAATAATTTAAAACAACTAATATAGTTTTTTTTTATTTAAATTTTTTTTCTATATTAAAAAAATAGAAATTATTATTCTTTTATTCGTGCATATGTGAACGGAATTATTTAATTTTGAATAAGGAATAAGTAACCGGTTACATAACAGAAATATGAAAAACAGAAGAGGCTAGAGTAGGCTTAAATTCGACAAAACAAGCTTTAGTACTTGTAATCTGAACACACACACACAAATAAAACACTTCCTGGTCAATTTGGCTTGCAAAGCGTGACAAGTCTTGTTGCCTATTCTTTTGGAATAAGAAATAAACAAATGGTCACTTAATCGCTTTTCAATTAGTACCTAGTAGAGCTATACACTAAAACCCAATTTAAAATAACACGAATTAACAGCTAGAATAATATAGTCAATTGAAAGGTGTCTTTACAATTCATCAGATCCCTCTCCTATTACGTCGAGGTTTTCTTTGTGATATTCTGTGTATGATTGCGGTGTGTTAGAGGCACAAATCTATTCTGCTGTACAAAAACAAACAGCTGTTTCTGCCCACTTGTCAAGTAAGCAGTTACTGCTGTTTGCCTTTGCATTGTAGCGTTAATCAATTACCTTGAATCGAGTGTTTACAGTTTCCATGGAAGCTAGACCTAATGATCTGCTTTTCCATACAATTTTAATGTTCTGAGCGTTTTATTACTTTATGTGGATCTAAGATACTTTAATCTTCATTATAATAAATAAATGAATGAGTTGCCTAATAGACTGGATGAAGAGCTATTTGTATAAAGGAAAACAAGAATTAAAATGTATACATAATTAGAGGAAATATACGTCTTCACTCCTCACTTTCTGATATATGTTAAATATGTATATATGTAAAGTGCATGCATCTAGGCCTACTATTTCAGATAATAAATAATATTATTATTATAATTCATTAAATTGCTATAAAAATAGGGGTTTCCCAATTTCCTGATAAAACTCCCCTAAGCCTCTACTACTCTGCCCTGCAAATGCAAACAACAGTAGCTGCTTGATTTTCAAGTAAACCTTTTTACTGCTGTTGCCTTTACACAGCACTACGAGGCACACAGGTTGAAATATTAGTTTAATTTTAGAATGCTGAGCACAAAATTGTTATGGTTATAAACCCATCTGCTTTGAGGAGAGCATATTCATTAGGCTAATACTTTGTTGTAATCCTCGTTAAATAAATATGTTTAAACCGAGCCCATCTGCTCAGTTTCTAAATAAAGTTATAGTTCAGACTAATTAACCCGGTCTTGGTGAAGAATCACATCAGTCACTACATATTTCTGTGCTTATCTCTGTTTTCGTCATTTTTATCATATTTATAATATGCCCACAAAATAGCAATAACTAACTTCCGGCACTTGAAACCTAACTAGCTACTACTGTTTGCTTTTCCGGGGATGTGACGCACAAATTATTTGTACTTTGTGATCCCGATATGTACAATTAGAATTCTGCGCAGTGCTCTCTGTGTGGTTAGCGGAGAGAACACACACATTGCCAACTTTATTTAATATCATGACTCAGTGTCTCCCGGTCCAGCTCTGACGATCACCGTTAAATGTCGCCAGATGCAACATATCATATGACAGTATCTATGAAATTGCTTCCGGAAATGAAATTATAGAATTTTACAATTATTCGTTTACTAAAAAAATAGGCTTGCTTGTTTGTGCTTGCTTACACTTGCTTGCTTGCTTGCTTGCTTGATTGAGTGAGTGAGTGAGTGAGTGAGTGAGTGAGTGAGTGAGTGAGTGAGTGAGTGAGTGAGTGAGTGAGTGAGTGAGTGAGTGAGTGAGTGAGTGAGTGAGTGAGTGAGTGAGTGAGTGAGTGAGTGAGTGAGTGAGTGAGTGAGTGAGTGAGTGAGTGAGTGAATGAGTGAGTGAGTGAGTGAGTGAGTGAGTGAGTGAGTGAGAGAGGGATGTGTGACATACATGAATATGGCGAGCCCCGTATTTAACTACCTTGGTCTATTTTCTTTATGATACCATGCGGTAAGGTACCAAGCATTAGACACTTCCTTTATCACTGTTTATTGTTGTTATTAGACGTGCATGGAGGAGCAATCTGCGTCACGCCCTGTAGTTATCATATTAACAAGAATCTGCTCTGAAAAGTATAAAGACATCAACTGTTTAATTTTCAAGTAAGCAGTTACTGCCTTTTAAATTTGCACGGTGGAGTTCACAGGTCTGCTTTAATCTATTACTCTTAAATGATCAGGATATCAAAAATAACTCAAGTGGAAAAATGTGATCACTCCCGCGTAATGGCGGGAGGGGCTGATAGAGATGATAAAAGTGCTACGTAATGCATCTCCTCAAATGGATTAAACTTTATTGGACTGCACTCATCAACATTAGATTTAGAGGAAGCGTTTCCCACCAGGCACCTTATATATATATATATATATATATTCCATATATATCTTACACTTAGAAGCGGATATAACCAGTGCGATTTAAAGAGATAACTTGGTGCTACACGTAAGTACGGCATGTAATAATTTGGAGGCGATATGAACACTGGTCTCTTACAAACATATCAATATTGTCGCTGTGGGCTTTAATATCCACCATAGTCTGGAGGAATTTGACATAACCTTGCACTGAGACATATACAACGTTTTTTTCGCTTTTTGTTGTTCATGGGGTATACTTGTCACAATCTGGCATGTTTGGGAATTAATGGCCGCCAAATACTCATAATTGCCATAGAATCTTACTCATTTTATCGACTTGGCATGATTTCTGTATTTTACTGTATTTTTACGACAGCCATGAAGCTAAATTTATAAACATTTCACGAGGTTCGCCTTCAAAATCGGCAACGTGAAGCCGATTGAGCTCAAAAATTCAAAATGACCGGAAACCATATATGATATATATATAACTTTTGAACTAATTAACCTAGAAATACTTTTCCTCATGTATTATTTCTTGAGTCAGATTACTATTTTGACCTATTACCCTGGATATAATCCATTATGGTAAATATTGGCAAAAAATGAGGTACTGGAATGGAATGGTTGATAATAAGATAGTAGTTGATAGTAGTAAGATAGTAAGTAAGTAAGTAAGAGCAGGTCATTAAGGATCTGTTCGTCTGTTGCACACTGTCCTGTACAAAGGAAGCTCTAGTCTACAGTGATCATCCAAGGGAAGCCCAAGTCTCTACGTGTCTGGCTATGATCTTTGGGCCGATTGCTAGCTGCATACCCTGGTCCATATGCTGAACAGCGGTGCCAATCCAGCTATCGCATCAATGCAGGTACTGATTTCAGCCGTGTTTTTTTTCTGTCCAGCGCGCACATAACAAGCTTGCCAATTAAAGAAAAAAAAAACATTTAAAGAGATAAAGAAACGTTACTCCAGCTATGTTTTTATTTTTTTATTTTCATCGCCCGCATTAACTATTCAAAAAACGTTTCCAGAAATTGGTGCAAACGTGTTTTTTGGGGCGCCCTTGAATAATTTTTTTTAGTCGCCCTAATAATTCTTATATTCTTTCCAAGAACCCCTTTTCGGGCGGGTGATTGAAAAAACTCTCAATAACCCTCCATGACCCGCACGTCATCATCTGTACATCAAATGGTCATTATTGCCGAAGAATAAAACGCAAAGCATTATTTTACTATGTAACTATTTAATTATATAAAAACTATATCGTAGTTTTAAACCAATATTCTTAGAGATAACGGTATCTACTATACATAGACCCATTACAAATTTAGTATCCACCGTCACCTAGCGCATCCTCGTGGCCCTTTAAGACCTCCTGCCACATCTTAACGCACCCTGTCTCTATTTGATTCCCCTTCGTCAGCCTTTAACGCCTCTCCATTACCAGTTGACGCCTTTTATAGCCTGCCCATCTCCCATTTATGCAGCCTGTCCATCACTTTTTACCCCTCCCCCATGGTCATTTAACACCTCCCGGTCGCCCTTTAATACCCCGTCGTCGTTTAGTGTTTTTTAACGCCTCCACATTGCCCTTTAGCACAGATCTGTCGCCTTTTAGACCTTCTCGTCGCCCTTAAACGCCTCATCGTCGCCTTCTAAAGCCTATCTTTTCCGCCCTTCTTCACTACTTCGTCTCTCGTTAACGCCTCCCCGATGCTCGTTGCAATTGAAGGCCTTCTCGTCACTCTTTAAGGCAAATGAAATGAAATGAATCGGGCTTTAGGCCACCTTTGTGCACATATAGGCTAAACTGGGCCAGGAGAACCTCCTGAGTATGGTGAGATGATTGAGATGACACTGTCCTCCAGACACAGGATTCGAAATTCGAGCCCTGGCGGTCTGAGGCCGAGCACGCTACCTCTCGGTCACGGAGGCTCCCCACAATACTAACTTTCACACGTGGATGGGGAAGAAACAATTTTTTTGTTTCTTTCAAACCGCCGAGACCGGGAACCGAACCCCGGACTCTGGCGTGAAAGGCAGCGGTGCTAACCACTACCCTAAGGCCTCTCTGTCACCCTGTAAGGCCTCTTCTTTGCCATTTAACTCTCTGTGACCCTTAGGGCCTTTTCGTCGCCCTTTAACGCCACTCCTTTGCCATATAACGCCTCTCCGTTTCTTCAAAATAACGCCTCTCCTGTGACCTTTAACGCTTTCTGATGCCTTTCAACGCCCTTTATTGCTTTATCGTCGCCCTTTAGCGCCTCCCATCACTCTTTATTGCCTCTACATCACCCTTTACCGCCCTCCCTACCTCCCATAGTCATTTAACAGCGCCCCTTAATGCCTCTCAGCCACATCTCAACGCACATTGTCGTTCTTTAATGCCCCGTCGTCGTTTAGTGTTTTTAACGCCTCCATTTTGTCCTTTAGCACATATCTGTCGCCTTTCAGACCTTCTAGTCGCCCCTAAACGCCTCATCGTCGCCTTCTAAAGCCTCTCCATCACTCTTTAACACATTCTCATCCCGTTTACCGCCTTTTAACGTTTCTCCATCACCCTTTAATATGCCTCTCCATCATCCTTCAATGCCTCCTCATCACCCTTTTAAAACTACTATCATCTTTTACCGCTTTCTGTCGCCCTTATGTGCCTCTCCATCGCTCATCGATGCTTTCCCATCGCCATTTACCGCATTTGACCTTAAATCATCAAAATAATACCAGAAATGTAGGCCTATTTTACACTCAAATCACACAAAAAAGAGGCTTTACACTTACACTGGTTCCGAGAATTATTCACCGTTAAAAATCCGATTTTCGATTACTTGACTTTGGAATTGACACTTTGAGCTTGAAGATGACCTTAGTTTAATCATCAAAATAGTACCAGAAATGGATTATTTAGTCAAAATCACAACAAAAATAGGTAGGCCTAGTACACGTGTTTGTAAAAATACTATTTTTACATTTAACAATGGTTTTTTGCTTTATTCAATGTTAAAAAAATAATTTTTTGCCTGCTTGACCTTGAAATTTATTTTTTGAACTAGAAGATGACCTTGAATCACTAAAATAATACCCTAAATAGATTGTCCAGTCAAAATCCCATCAAAAAGAAGTATTACACATAATGTTCCAAGCTTTATTTGGTAAAAAAATCATATTTTTCTTTATTCGACCTTATAATTGACCTTTTGAACTTGAAGGTGACCCTCAATCATAAAAATAATTTAAGAGATAGATTTTCCAGTCAAAATTACATGAAAACTAGATATACCACTTGCTCCTACCATTATTTGTTGAAAAATCATATTTGATCTTGACATTGACCTTTGACCTTGAATTCTGCCCTCTTGGCGCAAACTGTTCACGGAGGAAAAGATGTTTTGTTTATAATTAACATACATACATTTTCAAGAATAACATATTTGAATTTTCCATTGTAGAAAACATGTTACTCAATACCAAAAGCTTTGAAATCAACCAATTTAATGAGATTGTGTGGTAAATTTTGTATTTTGTCGGCCATCTTAGATTAGTGCAGATAAGGAAGTTCCCCCAAAGATGCCAGCTTGGCATGCGGCTGTTTTGTCATCACAATATCCTGTTTTACCAGAATAACTAATAAAACATTGCATATATCTCAAACCAAGGTCGAGTCAAAATTTGCTTGTTTTTCCTCCAGACTACCAGTCGATATATAGTCGGCAAAAAAAAAGCAACACCAGTTTATGGATATACTGTTCACAATATTTCCTATGCTTCAGGAAACTGAAATATGCCAAAAACATCACTTGATTATTGAAGATGAGTCTCTGCCAGTTTGTTTTTAGCGTGGGTCACCCACAGTACTGCGTATGACCCATTTCTGTTGCACGGGCATGCAATCATCCATTGACTGACCGCCGTGCACCCCCCCCCCCTCCCACATCTCAGCCACACCAACTTTTTTTTAAACCTTGATGATTTATTTCTAAGACATGGAATCAGATGTCAACAGCAAAAAATAAGGATACACTTTATAGTTTGACCCCTTATAGGGGGTAGGGCCTGTAAGTGTAGGACTTCTCACCAATAGGGGATTGGTGGGGCCAGCCCAACTCACTTCACTACGGTCTCCATTCCCGTCGGGACGACGGAACACAAATACCTCCGTTAATTCATCTTTCGGTTTATTCTTGTTTATTTAGTCTAGACGTTGTAACAACTTTAGTGCACACATTTCCACGCAGAACGCGACAACCTAGCCAGCTGCTCGGCGCTTGAGTCTAGCGAGAGCTCAACTCGGCAGCCTGGGAGTAAGTGGCACACATCGCTTGATGCAGCGCGATTCGAATTTGAGGCTGGGCGGCCTACTGCCTTTCGTCAAAGGTCGGAAACGCCCGAACCAGCCCGAATGGTGAGACGCGGGTTCCCACAATACCCCCGGGTTTAGTGCAAACGTATTAACCAAACTAACTTGCGTCGGTCCCGGTCCCGCTTGGAAAGTGCACACAAACGTATACATTAAGCGAACAATAAAGCAGTCAGGTTTTAAAATACAGCGTGGGTGGTTGGTTAACATCATAGTCGCAGCGTTATGAAGTAAAATTATCGATCAACACCAAAGTTTCAATCCTCCTAACACCAAAGTTCCAATCCTCGTAACACCAAAGTTCCAATCCTCTTAACACCAAAGTTCTTTGAATAATCAATAATGCTGCTGCGCTAAATACATATAACACTGAGTAGCAAAAGTATTTGCTAATGTGATTTAGTTAAATTGTATTTGACTTATTCAACTTAGTTTTGCCAGGCCAGGCGAATTTATATTTACAAATTATACCTATTATTACTTCGGTACTTGCGGTTGGCCCCGCCGTAGATGTCATTAGGCGCCACTACGGCATGGACCATCTGCACGAACCGGACGGGAGTTTAAATTGTTCGTCCAACTCTAGTCGTCCTCGTGGGTACGTCCGCTATAACTTTATCGCTATCGACAATTGTTGAATCGTTCTTAACATTTGATTGTTTGTGCGTGTCGCTTGTAGGAGGGGTTTTACTCCTTAAATGCAAAGGTACACTTGAATACGTTCGCAAATCGCCGTCGCTCCCGTTAGCGCGGGAAGCGGCGGGGGCTCGCGAATGTGGCGCTACATAAGGTTCAAATTTGTTGGGCAATTTTACTCTTATAGCTTTTTGCTGTGGAGCAGTGGCCAAATTTGTACCATGTTTAGTCGCTTTAGACTTTGTCGTTGTCTGTTTAACACTCGTCCTGTTGGACTTCTGAGTGTGGGTACTACTGGGTGTTAGTGGATCCTGTGAATTCCTTCTAACCATCCCTGTAGTCTTCGAGCTCGTTCGTTTCGATCGCGTAGTACGCTGCGTTATTGTACCTGTTGCAGGCTCGCACTCAAAATGTGCTGGTTTAACTCGGTCCAATGAGACTGTTTCTACCTTGCCTTTTATCGGGATTTTCATAACTCTGCCGCTCCTCACGATGACCTTATATGGGCCGTCGTAAGGGGCAATCAGAGGCGGCGCAATTGTGATTCGTCGCAAAAATACATGTGTGCATGTGTCAATTTCCTTATACTGGAAAATATTTTCCCGGTGTGTGTCGCGCGGTGGGCACAAACGGAGACGCGACATGGCTACGCGTAGCTTATCTGAGTAATTGTCCAAGTTTGTATGTGCGTCGACGGTATACTTCTCTGTAAATTCTCCTGGTAGTCTAAGTGTCGTACCGTAAATCATTTCGGCAGCTGACCTGCCCAATAACTCATAACAGCGGAACGAACACCAAGTAAAACGGAAGGTTGTGTAATTGTCCATGGATTCGGTGACTTGTGTGCCATAATGGCTGCTTTTAACTGACGGTGAAAACGTTCGACCATGCCGTTCGACTGGGGGTGGTAGCTCGTTGTGCGATTTCGTACTATTCCGAAGTGGTTGCATAAACCATCCCTTAATTTTGATTCGAACTGGGCGCCCCTATCTGTGGTGATAGTGGCTGGAGTCCCGAAACGTGCTATCCACCCACTGAAAAAGGCATCGGCGACAGATTCGGCTCGAATATCCACAATAGGAATGGCTTCCGGCCAACGTGTGAAACGATCGACGCAAGTCAGTAAATATCTAAAACCGTCAGCGTACGGCAGTGGTCCGACAATATCGATGTGTACGTGGTCAAATCTCTCGGGAGGTTTGGTGAATTTGCCGAAAACTGGCTGATTGTGGCGAGAAATTTTAGCGGTCCGACAGCCTTTGCAGGAACGGCACCATTTGGCGATATCTATGTTCATTCCATACCATACAAATCTCATATTTATCAACGGCTTGGTAGCTCTATGTAATGGATGACCTAATCCATGTAGATTTAAGAAAACGGTTTTTCAAAATCTTTCTGTCAGATACGGTCGATTGTGTCCTGTTATCAAATGACTTGAGCAGTTGAATGTTCATAGTAGACGAAGTTGAATGTTGCAATCGCATGAATTCCGCACCTAAAGCTTGACCTGCGCTTAATTCTTTGTAATTGATTGCTGATGTATTGTCTATGACTGACACTGATGGTCGTGACAGCCCGTCAGCGACGAAATTTGTCTCGCCTTTAACATATCTTGTATCCGTAGTAAACTCGGCTATGAAAGCCAACTGTCTTGATTGTCGCTGTGATGGACGTTCGGTAACTGATGACATTACAAAAGTTAAAGGTTTGTGGTCAGTATTTACGATAAAGTTACGGCCTTCTAGTTTGTGTCTAAAATGTCTGATAGTGGCATACACTGGCAAAAGCTCGCGGTCGAAAGCACTGTAACGTGTCTCCGCAGGATTCAGTTTTTTACTGAAAAATGAGATAGGCTGCCAAACATTGTCTATATATTGTTGGAAAACGCGAAATCACTAGCGTCACACGTGATATTCAACGGGGCCGAAAGGTCTGGATGTACCAGGAGTGTTGCATTTTCCAGTATTTGTTTAAACTCTGAAAATGCCGATTCTGCACTTTCATTCCACTTTAGATCAAAATTAGACTTCGGTGGCAGCCTCGTATGACCGTCATTGGCTGCAGTCAGCAAATTGTTTAATGGCGTCAACTTCGCCACGCAATGTGGTATAAATCGATGGTAGTAATTTACCATTCCTGAGTATTTTCGTAACGCCCGTTGCTTTTCTGGTTTAGCGAAATTAACTATAGCGTCACCTGCGCTGGGCAACGGCGAAATTCCCTCTGAACAAACGTGGTGGCCTAAAAAGCTTAACTCAGTTGTACCGAACTGACATTTCTCCGGATCGATTATAATACCGTATTCCGCTAGTCGGGCGAAAATTATTTTCAAGTGCTTCTTATGGATACTATGATCGGGGCTGGTGACTAATAAATCGTCTAAATATACGAAAACGAAATCAACCCGCGGGTAACGTTATCGATGAAACGTTGGAAAGTTTGACCGGAATTTCGTAGACCAAACGGTGTCCTAGTAAAATTGAAAAGACCAAAAGGTGTGGTAACCGCTGTCTTATGCACATCAGACGGTTCAACTGGAATTTGATAATACGCTCTTACTAGATCAATTTTAGAAAAAAATTCCGAACCAGCCAAACGCTGCGTAAAGTCTTGAATGTGCAGGATCGGGTATCGATCTGGTACGGTCTGAGCGTTCAAACTTTGATAATCGCCACATGGTCTCCAGTCGCCATTTTCCTTGGGGACCATATGAAGTGCTGAGGACAATTCACTGTCGCTAGGTTCGATGACTCCTAACTTTATCATATCGTCAAACTCGCGTTTCGCAGTGACTAGTTTGTCAGGGGCTAATCGTCGTGGTCGCGCGAATACAGGGTGTCCTTTAGTCACTATTTTATGTGTAATGCCGTGTTTGACGGTCTCTCCCTTCGTCGTAGGGCGAGTCAGTTCCGGGAACTGACCTAATAGTTTTGTGTAGTCGTTATGTACTGCGTCCACTCTATTAAGTGACAATGGTGTAATTGATGATAGTGAAGCAGGTATAGCTGGACCGGTTCTCATGTCTCTTCGACACCGACTTCTCAAGTCCACCAGTAAACTATTATGTATTAGGAAATCTGCCCCTATAATGGGCTGTTGCACGTCTGCTACTATAAAATTCCACGTGTAGTCACGTTTAAGGCCGACGTCCACTAAGTTAACATAAATTGTCGAATTGATACATTCAATAGTGGTCTGTCTGAATTATGCCAAAGTAGAAACATCCAGTTTATCGACAATGATGACAATTTTAAAACTCGCAATGGCTCGAGTAACTATGCCCTGATCGCAAAAGATGGGATCCACCTAAACGCGAGCGGCACTGCTGTCTTGGCTAAAAACCTAGATATCAACATACAGTTCAAAAAAGACAATTCTAAGAAAAAACAGGCGGTTAACAACAATGCCACCCAAGTAAACCGTTTGCCCTCTTTTCAACCCAATCAAGGGACAGTACGCAAGTCTCACAAACAGATTAATGACGACAAGCTAAAACAACCTAAAAAACATGTTCAAAACAATAAAAAATATCAACAGCAGGTTGCTGACCAACCTAAAACCTTAAGTGAACAACCGCTGTGTGATTTCTGCGGGGTCACAGGGCACATGTCTAAAGCTTGCCGTTTCGGATCTGTTGTGACTTGCTACCTGTGTGGCGAACAGAAACATAAGGCGAATCGGTGCCCAAACAAATAGGAATCCGGCCAAGATGAGTGTGCCGGAAAAAACTGCACTAACTCTCCATCCCTAGCCAGTGTTCCAGGTACGCCAAAAATTCCCACAAGCACAAATGCATCAAGGCGGAACTACAAAAGTAAAAATAGTACTGACAATCGAACTTCTGTATTATACCTTAATGCGAGAAGCGTCAAATCTGTGTCAAAGAACAGAAATAAACTTCACCAACTGAAAGACGCTGTCACTTTGGGTAGATTTGACATTGTTGCAATTACAGAGACATGGCTAGACAGCAAGGTGAATGACAGTGAGCTCATGCACCCAAATTATAGTGTGTACAGACGAGACAGGCATGATATTTTGAGTGATAAAATTGGTGGCGGTGTAGCCTTATGTATAAATAACAACATATCATCCTGTCGACGTCATGACTTAGAACCTCAAGAAGAGATTGTTGTGTGTGAAGTTAAACCGAACAATCAAAGTAAAATTCTGTTCATTCTCGCATATAAGCCACCTAATGGAGATGTATCACAATTTATATGTAACGTTTCTCCTTTACTAAAAGCAGCTACATCCAACTTTAAAAACGTTTGCTTACTGGGTGATTTTAACATGCGAAATATTGACTGGTCTAATTACTCGTCAAAGTCTGAATCTGGTAATTCATTTTGTAATATGATAACAGAAAACTCCCTCTTTCAGATGAATAACGTAATTTCAAATAAGCATGGCAGTCTTCTTGATTTGGTGTTCACTACTAAGCCAAATCTAGTGGACGAGCCCGTCGAATGTCCCATCGACTTTGATACAGACCATTCAATACTTACGTTTAAACTCAATCTTTCAGGCTGCAACAAACGAAAAATACCCAGAGTAGTGTATAATTTTAAACAAGCTGATTTTAGTGCTCTGCGATCACTGATTACAAATAGTAATAGGTCCCTCAATACTTCACTAAATCATTCTACCCATATGAACGAAGCTTGGTCCATCTGGAGCTCAACAGTCACTGAACATATTAATCAATGTATACCACGGGTACCAGTGAAAAATAGTTCTAAACATCCATGGATGGATGGTGAAGTACGACACATGCATAACTGTAAACACACTGCTTGGGCTGCAGCCAAACGAACAAACAATGTACAGATGTGGAACAAATTTAAATATTTGCGAAACAAATTAAAACTAATGCTCAGAGATAAACGTAACAGTTTTATGTCTGATCTAGCCCTATCACTGAAGAATAATGCTAAGCGCTTCTGGACATTTTGTCGTCTGAATACCAATTCTCGCCAAATACCTGCAGTGGTATCTGATGGCCAAAACGATGTCACTGACGCCGCTGATAAAGCAAAAATGTTTAATGATTATTTTCACTCTGTATTTTCCACTCCAAAAACAGGAATTGCTCTACCTGCTGTTTCAGTTAAGTCAGACAACATGCTTGCTAATATAGTTTTTTCTGAAATTGATGTAATCAATGTACTGAAAGGGTTAGATGTTAACAAAGGCTCTGGTCCCGATGACATACCCCTAAAGGTGTTGAGAGAGTGTGCCGATGAATTAGCCCCCTCTCTAACCACACTGTTTAACCTCAGTATGTCAACTTGTACATTACCTGAAGTGTGGAAGTATTCAAATGTTGTACCAATTCACAAAAAAGGCAAGAAATGCAAAGTCGATAATTACAGACCAATATCACTTCTCAACAGTGTGAGTAAAGTTATGGAACGACTTGTTTTCAATCACATTTATCCGGTTGTCAGTCCACAAATTAATTCGGCTCAACATGGTTTTATAAAACATCGCTCTACTACCACACAACTAATTGATACATATTCTGATATCAGTAGAAATTTAGACTCTGGAAGTCAAACAGACATTATATTTCTTGACTTTGCTAAAGCCTTTGATTCTGTACCGCACGACCTGATAGTTCACAAGCTTGAAACATTTGGCTTTGGCAGTAACTTATTGCAGTGGATTGAAAATTATCTACAAGGTCGGTATCAGTCAGTTATGATAGAAGGTCAGGTATCATCACCTTTACCTGTAACATCAGGTGTACCGCAAGGTTCCATTATTGGACCACTATTATTTGTTTTATACATAAATGATATCTGCGATGTTTGTACATCATTTATGAAATTATATGCTGACGATGCCAAACTTTATCGAAATATAAAGTCAAGACAAGATGTACTTTCCCTTCAGAATGATCTTAATGCACTGTTTCTGTGGAGCAAAATTTGGAGAATGAACTTCAACATATCAAAATGTAAATTCATGTCGATATGCCGTAAAGTAAAAATAGATTTTGACTACTCCATTGATAATAATATCTTATCTAGAGTAACTGAATTTAATGATCTTGGAATAACCATCACTAGTAAATTATCTTGGTGTGAGAATGTGAAAACTGTTTCATCAAAAGCCCATTCTATGGTAGGAATGATAAAACGTTCTGTTGGCTTTAATAGCCCCATTGATGTTAAGCGCCAATTATATTTGGCCCATGTCAGAAGTATTCTTGAGTACTGTAGTCCGATGTGGAGTCCCAATCATGTTAAAGACATAATCAAATTAGAACGGGTGCAACGTCAAGCTTCAAAATTCATTCTCAATGATTATGTTTCACCCTATCACGAAAGATGCACAGCATTATCTATCTTGCCTTTGTGCTTCCGTCGAGAAATAATCGACTTGTGTTTTTTATACAGCTACCTTCACGGTAAACTATCTTGTGATTACTCTAGTAATTTTGAGTTAGCTTGTCCGCATAATGGCCTCAGATCTGCTCAACAGGGTGTTCTATTCAAATTACCTCTGTGCAAGACTGTTCAGTTCCAATGTACGTATTTTTATCGCACTGTTCGCTTATGGAACACTTTACCTTTTGTTATCCGAGATGCTAGTAGCTTGCAGATTTTTAAGAAGAACCTGAATGAATTATATCTCGCCATGGTAAACTTATTTGATGTGAATAATCGATGTACCTGGAGCCTGGCTTGTGCTTGTGTGAATTGTCGAATATAGCGGAACATTTCTTGTCTTAAACTACCTGTGCAATTTGAATCGGCTGTGAGACGGCTATTTGAGCTCTCACCAGCCACTCATGACTAAGGACGGAGGGCTCCGTTGTCGATACGCATGTGTTGGCAGATGACAAACCGCCCTGCCTTACTTATACTCGTGTATTGAATATATATCTATATATTTAGCACAAATGGTACCTTAAGTGATCGACCTATGAACGATAATCTGCGAATGTTGCTTTGTGTTGTCTGCCTGGCTCGAATTCAGGCCGGAGACAGTCTCTGATACTGTTCGGAGCAGACCGACATCACTCTACATGATCACGCTTGTCATGATCTGACTTAGAGTATTACCACATGGCATGGATGGCTGTTCCCCTCAAAATTATTATTTGTCTTTTTTCTGTTTTATTTTTAGGTTTAGTGATTTTTCAGTAGCCTGTGTTTCCAGACCAAGTGGGTCCTTATGCTGAATTTCAAAGATCTCTAATCAACTGATTTACTTCTTGAGTTTGGGATTTTTTTTCCTCCAGTCTAAAATTGCATATGTGGTACTACTCAGCATATTTCGGCTGCGCGACGGCTATATGAGCTGACGTCAGTAGATGTATTCTAGGTTTATAGTATTACTTTTATTTAGGGATGTATGTAGGCCTATGTTAAAATTAAGAGGTTAAGAGGTTTTAATTAGGTTTCTACGCTTTCCAGAGTGTCCTTTTTTGCTACACGGTGTAGAGCACAGTGTAGCTATTTTATCTCTGGTTTTGGTGCGGGAAACAGATGACAGACAATTGTCGGTTATTTTATTTTATGTGTACAAATAGTAAACTTTATAATCTATACTATGTACATTTTTAAATTGTTTTTGCTATTTTAAACAATGGATATTATTTTATTCTATAATTTTAATTCACTTATATGGTTGACAGGCATTGTAGAGGTCGTCTCGACCTGTTCCCGTCAACCAAAGTTATTACCATGTTCAAAAAATGATAATAATAATTATAATGTACCATTTTTGCATGTTCTTAACTGGAAGTCAAATAAATAAATAAATAAATAAATCATGCTATCGTCAACATTTTTAGCGGTATACTTATAGTAACAGTAAATATATGAAAAACGACAGACATCTTGTATTCAAAGGTCAAATAAAGGTTATTTTATTCCATAGACACTAGAAATAAAATATATAATAAAAATCTTGCGGAAATCATTCATTGTGCTTTCTTGTGCGAAAAAAAACATTTTTTACATTTTATACGCAAACATTCCAATAAGAAAATCATGTTTTATATTTCAGCCCATGCTAAATACAAATATTTTCACGTAAGGCTTCAATATCTTTTCATTAAAAAAATATAGGACATTTATAAATATAAATAGCACTCATTTTTAAGCATACACACATCTGGGCTCAGAAAATATAGGCCAGATATGGATATGTCCAATAATTACATTTTCTTAAGTCGTTATCTTTCACCATGTTGAATCGTTTGTTGTGTTGTTGATTTTGATTATTTTATAATAAAACATCATGCTTGAGCGTATGTAGAGAGACAACTACTTACTCTACTGCAATGTGTAATATATCACACGAACGGGAATTATTATCTGTTATATGGTATATCGCAAGTGCAGATTGGCTAACCAACAAATCAACGACAAATGTTTGCGTAATCCTACCCCCTAATTTTCGACAGTTATGTTATAACGGGTCAAAATATAACAAAAATTCATCCCTATTTTTTTGCTGCATCTGATTTCGTGTTTTAGAATTTTTCTAGGTTTTAAAAAAGTTGGTGTGGGTGAGATGTGCGGGGACGGGGGGGGGGGGGGTGCACGGTGGGTGGTTGTAACAATGCCTATGGCCTATAACGTTAGTGTCTGTGCAGAAATGTTCAGTGGATTATTTGTCCTCTTTTTTGTTGTCGTGGCATATCAGAGGTTATTCGGTGAGATCTGGTGTTAAATCTCAGTATTGCTAACCTGTTTTCTGGCAATTTAAATCAATCGAACGGTTTCGACTAAATTTCACGAAAGGAGATCATTTTTAATTTGTTGTGTGTCTTTTTATGCCAAGTATATATGTGGGTCGCAAAACTATCTTGTTTTTGAAGCTATCTGATTTAAACTGTCACCCACTAAAGTTGTGTCTCGCTACCGCGACCCACAATTTCAAGTGGGTGAAAATTACTCATATTTGTTTAATTTGCGACCAATTGCAAATGTTGATGTTGAAACACAATTTCAAATAACTGTGATTTAACCTGCAACAGATTGAAAACTATAATAGTCGTACTTATCGTTTGAAGGACTAATGCCAGGACCCATTATCAGATTCACACTCTCAAGGTTTAGGTTTCAAGGTTTATTATAACTCTGGCCTCTCGTGGAGGCATGGAGTACACAGAAATACATATAGATACAGCTGTACAAAGCATGGTGATACAATAACAGTGTAAAAAATATAGTGAAAGTTCTAGATATATACACATTCGTAGATAGGTTTAGAAGTGGTACATTAATGTGTTGATTAGGTAAATAATTATTAATATTATATGTATAGTTGAAGGTGGTTGAATCCATCTTTAATAAATTTAAACAATTTGATAATTACTTTACCATCTTGTGAGCTCATTAACTGTTGGTATTTATACATGTTAGGGTTATTTTTAAAAAAGTGTGGCAAAAATTCATTTCTCATTTCCTGTAACTCAGGGCATTCTAATAGAAAATGTCATTCATCGCCAACACGTTGCATATTACAGTTATTACAATATCGGGTATACCTTGGGAGGTTAGCATATCGGCCTGATTCTACTGGGAGTTTATGATTACATGTTCTAAATTTACATACTATTCTTCGAACTGTAGGTTACGGGTGTTTTAGGTAGGATTCTAGGATATGGTCAGGTTTAAATAATCAGTACAAGTCACATTTACTTGAAATAGACACAATATTATTCCAGTCTTGTCTATACTGATCCTGCAATGAACGCTGTACAATAAGTGAGAATTTATCGATATTTACATCTTGTTGTAACCACATATAACTGTAACCGCAGTTATCCAAGGTTTGTTTTCTACTAGTTAACCACTTCGACATTGTTATATTAATTACATGCTTAGAATACAGAATTCTATACATAGCAACAGACAATTTAGTTTTCTCACATAATATTAATTTTGGATGCCAGTCATTTCGACACAGTGCAATTTCGACACAGTGCCATTTCGACACAGAAGAGACACTTCGACACAGAAACACGCCAAAAAGTGAGTCATTTCGACACAGCTTTGGACGTTTCGACACACTTTCTCACAAATGCATATTTGTGTTTATTTATGGGGTTTCATTACATGGACTTTGTCTTAGTTGATTAAAAAAATCCATAAATTTATCTAATTTGCAAAAATTAGCATAAATTACCATAATTATCGCTAAAAATGCGCATATGCCAGGCCAAAAACATACAAAATGCTCTAACTTTTCGCCAAAATCACTCACATAGGTGTTTTTGGTGTCTATACGCAGGTTTTCCACCCCATGGAAGTCGTTTCACTAAGTTTTAAAGACCTCAGACCAACCTCATTTGCATAAATTACCATAAATTAACATAATTGGAACCGAAAAAATATAAAATGCTCTAACTTTTCGACAAAATCACCAAGGGCGGTGTTTTTGGTGTCTACACCCAAGTTTTTCACCCCATGGAAGTCGTTTCACTAACTTTTAAAGACCACTGGACAACTTAATTTGCATAAATTAATATAAATTAACATATTTTAAGCCAAAAAATAAAAAATCATCCAACTTTTAAACCAAGTCACCCACCGAGGTGTTTTTGTGGCTATACTAAGGTTTTTCATCCCATGGAAGTCGTTCACTAACTTTTGAAGACCACAGGACAACCTAATTTGCATAAATTAACATAAATTAACATATTTAAAGCTAAAAATATAAAATGCTCTAACTTTTCAACCAAGTCACCCATCAAGGTGTTTTTGGTGTCTATACTAAGGTTTTTCACCCCATGGAAGTCGTTTCACTAACTTTTGAAAACCACAGGACAAACTAATTTGCATAAATTAACATAAATTAACATATTGAAAGCCCAAAAATATAAAATCCTCTAACTTTTCAACCAAGTCACCCACAGATGTGTTTTTGGTGTATATACTAAGGTTTTTCACCCCATGGGAATCGTTTCACTGAATTTTGAAGACCTCAAAGCAACCTCATTTGGATAAATTAACATAAATTAACATAATTGAAGCCGAAAAAATATAAAATGTTCTAACGTTTTGACAAAACCACCAATAGCGGTGTTTTTGTCGTCTATACCCAGTTTTTTTCACCCCATGGAAGTCGTTTCACTAACTTTTGAAGACCATAGTACAACCTAATTTGCATGAATTAACTCAAATTAACTTATTTAAAGCTAAAAAATATAAAATGCTCTAGCTTTTCAACCAAGTCACCGACCGAGGTGTTTTTGATGTCTATACTAAGGTTTTTCACCCCATGGAAGTCGTTTCACTAACTTTTGAAGACCATATGACAACCTAATTTGCATAAATTAACATAAATTCCCACATATTAAAATCAAAAAAATATAAAATGCTCCAACTTTTCGAGTAAATTACTCACACAGCTGTTCATGGTGTCTATCTCCACCCAATCCCTACACCTATACGTCAATGCAATGATTAATACACGGATAGATAAAACTATTATTCATGTACAGTGTAACCAATGGCGCAGTTTTCAAAGCATGTTTTTTATTCAGATCATATATTATTTGACACATAACCTACAATTTAAATTAGCTGTGGGAAGTCGCCACAGACGACACGTGTGTATCAGCACGTCAACCATACTTTCATACACTAAATCATATTCAAATTTAAAAATATGTAGCAGCCAATAATTAGCCAACCAACGGATTCTAGCAATGGCAGTCACTGATACATTCACAGGGTTATCAACAGTCTTTGTAGTTTAAATATGCATAAAGTACCTTACGTAATTGTTGTAAAGTAGTATTCCATTTAAAGAATTGGTCCATTTTACATTGTGAACAAAAAGCAACATGTAGCGATGCAACTTCATCGTGTAAATATATTTTATTTATTTTAAACTCGAATCAAACTCCTTTAGGTTTTAGTATTTTTTTTAAGGATAATTTTAGGTTGTAAAGTGCATTTATTCATAGAAATGTTATTAGAACGATAGAAACTAAATATGTTTTCATTTTTTAAATCAAATAAGTTTCTTTATTAAATACATTCCACCGGTTAATAAATATAATCCAAAAAGTTTTGACATTGAAGAAATGCAAAATCTGTGAATTGGTGCATCCATGTTACAGAAAAATTACATATTTCCGAATTTATGAAAAAAGTCGTTTTTGGTGCTGTCATATATAAAGCTGAAATGATTGCAATTTGTTTTAATCACTTTGTTAAGTAACACTTTTGATTTTTCTTTTCCACCAATTAATTAGCAGAAATTTACATATTGAACTCTTGAAATGTCGTAAGTGCAAGGTCATTGTAAGGTTATGCTGCGCCTAAAATCGTTTATATATGCATAGGAAATCTACAAACTGTACAGTACCGGACTGTATCGTTTCACGTTTTTTCTAAATGCGTGGCCAGTTGATGAGGGCGCACGCTCTCAACATATTTATTACACCGATCTCCCCGTCGTCATATTGACGCCACTAATCACAGTACCGCCCTTGCTGGCGTCGATATTTTTGGCGTTGGTGTGACACAGTTTAGACTCGTATATATTCTTTGGACTCGCTGACCAAAGGACAGGAGAGAGATGTCCATCTGGATTCTCTTTCCAGCGTTTCGATCAGCCTGTAAAACGGCATATCCCCATATTTTTGGTCGGTTGTGCCACCCCTCCACATCGTTGTTTGTGTGGACACTCTGTCCGAAGACAGACCATCTATCGGGTGACCACGTTCGACTCAGCAACCAAGTTGCTTCAATGTATTTTGCAAGTTCGATAAGCTCCGATGTCGTCTGCCTCCATGTATCAACAACTATACGATTCTAGGAAATTCGCATATAGTTGTAGAAAGGGGAGGAGAGATATATTCTGAGAGGAAGGGGGTGTAAATTCTGGGAGGGGTAGATGCTGGGAGGGTCTCATAAAGTTGTTGAAAAGGGTGGTATATTCTGATGATGATGATATTATAATCCGGTGGCTCTTTTCTGATACAGGCCAGTTTCAACAAGCAGTACACTGTGGTACACCGCTGACTGGCTCGATGTTTTTGTTCAAATGTTGGCAACGTTGGCCCAATATTAACTCATAGTAGGGCAGATATCGAGCCCTGTTTCACTCTTCATGCATATAAATCTACAGTGACGTCAGAATTATCAACTATGGGATTTGATTGGTAGTTCCCCAATTGCCCCCACGTGTCACCACTGCATTAATGACGTGATTGGCTAAAAAGCTCGTAGTTTTTCTCAACGTTCGCTTGAAAACACAAGAATTTGATTCAAATTGTTTTTATCATGGTTGCTGAACTACTCATACGTCGGCCAAACAAAGCGAGATATAGAGACGAAATTCCCGCATTTCTTATTTTGAACATGCATGTCCGAAAGAAAGCTAAAATAAAATTACTGATTTTCTGATGATTTTAGCCTGATTGTGTCGCTTTGAACTAGAAAACAAAATAACAGGAAATATCATGTATATAAAGGCCGTATTACCGATACATTTAAAAATATTTAAATGCATAAAATTTGTATCTAAACATATGTTTTAGCACCTTTTGAATCCATTAAAATATTTGTATTAATTTTCGCCACCCTTTCACCCCTCCCTAAAAGTGGTTAATAGGATAAAATAGTGATAAATACCATAACTTATGAGCTACTTGTCCTACATTCATAAAATTTGTATCTAGCATCGGGGAAAAAAATAAAAACACTTTTTAAAATTCGGCTACCTCCATTCAATCGCCAGCAACAACTTTTTATATCAATTTTTAACCACCCTTTCCTCTGAAAAGTAGTAGGCTAACTAGGGATAAAGCGGGGTTGATAGCCATAACTTAATGAGTCATTTGACCTAGATGTCCATGGGGTGATAACCTAGGTATAGCCACCAAAACACCTCTGCATGTTATCTGGTTGAAAAGTTAGAGCATTTTATGGTTTTAGGGCTTTAATTATGTTAATTCATGCAAATGAGGTTGATCAGTAGACTTCAAAATGTGGTGAAACGAAAAACACCAAAAACACCCCTGTGGGTGACTTGGTTGAAAAATTAGGTTGTCCTGTGGTCTTCAAAACTTACTGAAACGACTTCCATGGGGTGAAAACCCTTAATATAGACACCAAAAACACCTCGGTGTCTGACTTGGTTGAAAAGTTAGAGCATTTAATAGTTTTTTAGCTTAAAATATGTTATTTTATGTTAATTTGTGCAAATTAGTTTGTCCTGTGGTCTATAAAAGTTAGTGGAACGACTTACATGGGGTGAAAAACCTTAGTATAGACACCAAAAAACACCTCGGTGGGTGACTTGGTTGTAAAAATAGAGCATTTTATTGTTTTTTTTTGGTTTAAAATATGTTATTTTATGTTAATTTATGCAAATTAGGTTGCCCTGTGGTCTTCAAAACTTAGTGAAACGACTTCCATGGGGTGAAAATCCTTAGTATAGACACCAAAAACACCTCTGTGGATGTCTCGGTTGAAAAGTTAGAGGATTTTATATTTTTTAGCTGCAACTATGGTAATTTATGTTAATTTATGCAAATTAGGTTGTCCTGTGGTCTTCAAAAGTTAGTGGAACGACTTCCATGGGGTGAAAAACCTTAGTATAGACACCAAAAACACCTCGGTGGGTGACTTAGTTGAAAAGTTACAGCATTTTATAGTTTTTTGGCTTAAAATATGTTAATTTATGTTAATTTATGCAAATTAGGTTGTCCTGTTGTCTTCAAAATGTAGTGAAACGACTTCCTTGGTGTGGAAAACATGGGTAGACACCCGAAACACCTCTGTGACTGACTTGCTTGAAAAGTTAGAACATTATAGTAGCTTTAAATATGCTAATTTATGTTAATTTATGTAAATTTATGCAAATTAAATGGGTTTGTGGAATTTTAAAATCAACTAAGACAAAGTCCACGGAATGTCAGCCTGGATGAAAACACAAAATTGACATTTTCAAAAAGTGTGTCGAAACGTCCAAACCTGTGTCGAAATGGCACTGTGTCGAAATTGTTTGTGTCGAAGTGACTGTCACTCTTAATTTTGACCAAAATGAAATCATGCGAGTTTTAATCGTGATATTTACAGGGAATCGGCCGGTTTCACCAAGTACCATACATGTTGGGGTTGACATTTTCACTCCTAGAATATATTTTAAATATTTAAGATGTAATTTTTCTATGATATTTAAATTGTCAAAACCCCACACTTCGCAGCCGTATGTGAGAATTGGCATGATTAGTGTTTAAAACAATTCTAGCTGGATATCTAGAGGTAGATCAAGCTGTCTACTGCGTCTTCACAGACTAAACATGGCTCTTTGAGCCTGCTTATACACGTGTTTTCTGTTTTTAACAAATGATCCGTTGTAATTGAATATTACACCTAAATATTTAAATTCTTGTACAATTTCTAAATCCTTTCCTTCATATTGAAATATGAAATTACCTTTCTATTGGGTTTTCGAAGATACCATTATTTTTGTTTTGTCAATGTTTATAGTCAATTTCCATTTTTGGCAGTATTCTGATAGGTGAGTTAAACTTTCATTTGTTGTCAATAACTTCATACATATTTATTACCACAGATTGGTCTTCTCCTCACATTCACGCACCACATGACATATTGCACAGTGACGCACCACATGACATATTGCACAGTGGCGCACAACATGACATATTGCACAGTGACGCACCACGTGACATATTGCACAGTGACGCACCACATGACATATTGCACAGTGACGCACCACATGACATATTGCACAGTGACGCACCACGTGACATATTGCCCAGTGACGCACCACATGACATATTGCCCAGTGACGCACCACATGACATATTGCACAGTGACGCACCACGTGACATATTGCACAGTGACGCACCACATGACATATTGCACAGTGACGCACCACGTGACATATTGCACAGTGACGCACCACATGACATATTGCACAGTGACGCACCACGTGACATATTGCACAGTGACGCACCACATGACATATTGCACAGTGACGCACCACGTGACATATTGCACAGTGACGCACCACATGACATATTGCACAGTGACGCACCACATGGTATATTGCACAGTGACGCACCACATGACATATCGCACTGAGACGCACCACGTGACATATTGCACAGTGACGTACCACATGACATATTGCACAGTGACGCACCACATGACATATTGCACAGTGACGCACCACGTGACATATTGCACAGTGACGCACCACGTGACATATTGCACAGTGACGCACCACATGACATATTGCACAGTGACGCACCACGTGACATATTGCACAGTGACGCACCACATGACATATTGCACAGTGACGCACCACGTGACATATTGCACAGTGACGCACAACATGACATATTGCACAGTGACGCACCACATGACATATTGCACAGTGACATGCCACAAGACATATTGTGAGCAAAATTTATCCGGCGAAAATAGTATCATCCACTAAAATAAGGTGGTTCTGAGCTTTCAGATATATTAAAGTTGGATATTTCAATTGAGATATTAAACTTGGATATTTCGTAAAGTCACAACATTTCAGTTTACCTTGAATTGAGAATTGCGGTGGCGATTCACATCTCAAGGCGAAGAAAAACCTACCAGCAGCCAGCTGGGTAATGGGAGTAGTAAACTACTAGCAGCCAACTGGGTACTGGGAGTAGTAAAAACAGCCAGCTGGGAATGGGAGTAGTAAACTACCAGCAGCCAGCTGGGTACTGGGAGTAGTAAACTACTAGCAGCCAACTGGGTACTGGGAGTAGTAAAAACAGCCAGCTGGGAATGGGAGTAGTAAACTACCAGCAGCCAACTGGGTACTGGGAGTAGTAAAAACAGCCAGCTGGGAATGGGAGTAGTAAACACAGCCAGCTGGGTAATGGGAGTAGTAAACTACCAGCAGCCAGCTGGGTAATGGGAGTAGTAAACACTGCCAGCTGGGTAATGGGAGTAGTAAGCTACCAGCAGCCAGCTGGGATATGGGAGTAGTAAACACAGCCAGCTGGGTAATGGGAGTAGTAAACTACCAGCAGCCAGCTTGGTAATGGGAGTAGTAAAAACAGCCAGCTGGGTAATGGGAGTAGCAAACACAGCCAGCTGGGTAATGGGAGTAGTAAACTACCAGCAGCCAGCTGGGTAATGAGAGTAGTAAACACAGCCAGCTGATTAATGGGAGTAGTAAACTACCAGCAGCCAGCTGGGTACTGGGAGTAGTAGAAACAGCCGGCTGGGAATGGGAGTAGTAAACACAGCCAGCTGGATAATGGGAGTAGTAAACACAGCCAGCTGGGTAATGGGAGTAGTAAACTACCAGCAGCCAGCTGGGTAATGGGAGTAGTAAACACAGCCAGCTGATTAATGGGAGTAGTAAACTACCAGCAGCCAGCTGGGTACTGGGAGTAGTAAAAACAGCCAGCTGGGTAATGGGAGTAGTAAACACAGCCAGCTGGGTAATGGGAGTAGTAAACACAGCCAGCTGGGTAATGGGAGTAGTAAACACAGCCAGCTGGGTAATGGGAGTAGTAAACACAGCCAGCTGGGTAATGGGAGTAGTAAACACAGCCAGCTGGGTAATGGGAGTAGTAAACACAGCCAGCTGGGTAATGGGAGTAGTAAACACAGCCAGCTGGGTAATGGGAGTAGTAAACACAGCCAACTGGGTAATGGGAGTGGTAAACACAGCCAGCTGGGTAAAGGGAGTAGTAAACACAGCCAGCTGGTTAATGGGAGTAGTAAACTACCAGCAGCCAGCTGGGTAATGGGAGTAGTAAACACAGCCAGCTGGGTAATGGGAGTAGTAAACACAGAGTTTAAATCAAAGACAACTGTCGCTAGCAAGATAGCCACCGCTAACAAATAAATCAAATAATATAAAGTGAATAACAAGAATGAAGTGCAGGCCAGTCAGTTGTCGACGACGTGTTTAATTAGTCGCACTTAGTGATCATCCATTGAATGTATCAGATATTCACAGAAATAGTATCCGTTTATACATTTGCCCTGCTAGGCCTCCATTACATACGCTTGAAGCAAGAGTCAAACTAAATACATTTAATAAAAATTATGATATTTGTCTATTTTTCCCTAATATATATTTTTTCCTCATTTGAAGCCTGCGAATTTTTGCTTTAAACTAATTTAAAATACTAACAGTCAATTTTACAGCACAATGGTTAATAGTATATCCTCTACGATTATTTGTTGAGCTTCCATAATCTTGTATCATAAAACAAATTATGATGCTATTGTTTGTGTGTATTTATCTTATATAGCCTATTTTCATTCTACACATCATCTGGGCCACAGCCTACGACGTTGACCAAGCATTAAGCCAATATTGGTGATTATTACGTGTTTGGTGAGATAACGCTGGTAGTCGGTGCTGCAATTCACAGTATTTTAAGTAAATTAACGATTTTCTAGCTCTAATAATACTAAAAATATGGTATTGAAAAGTCACATAAGACTGAGTAGAAATAAATTATGGAATTATGGAGTAGAAGATAAAGCACTGTGATAACTTGATTTGAGCAAAATCTCTACAGGGCACATATGAAAAATAGCCTGACTGCTAATAATGTCCTACCTGTATAAATATGGCTCAATAAATAAATAACTAAATAAATAATAGTGATCACTTTTAATATTTCACAAAATGACAAAGAAATCAAAATATATCATAATACAAAAAATGGGAGGGGATAAACTGTACTACTGAAATTTATTGAACAATTATGTATTTTTCTACATTTTTTCAGTATGTAAATCCATAGGTAGTTTTTATATTATACCCAATAAGGCGACCGCAGGTTTCCGCGTGTTCCTATTACGTATCCACTGGGCACACGACGACGTTGTATCGAAGTCTTCGACGTTGATTCAACGTTGGTCCAACGTCGTGCTCATGTGACTAAGCTCACGACTTAGCTCTAATGAGATCACGCACAATAAAACATGTTCAACATACTCGATTTTATAGTCAATGTTTTTTCGTAGACTGGTGGGAAATCTCCATAGCGTGATAGATAAAATGGTGGCTAGTGGCTTTATAGTATAGGCCTACGGAATAATCTGCATTCCTATAATGTTCGCTATGACTACAAATAATGACTGGCGTCTGTATTTATGTAAGCGGGGCTATTTATTGACATAAATTTTATACCCTCTATCGAGAATCGCGCTCAGATCGGTTTTAACACTGTTGCAAATCTGTTTACTGTTTCAAAATATTGAAGATGCAGCAAATGCAGATATTTCAAAAAGTAGTGTTTTATTTTGAAATATATATGAATTGATAACTCGTCTCAACCAGTTTTAACAACATGGGATCTTTATATATGCCATGTTGAAACAGTTACAATAATCTATCTTACTATTAATAAAAGATGTTGCAATTGTTTCAGCCAAAAATGAGTGTGTCTGTCGTCTGTAAAATATTAAAGATTATATACAAAACAAAAGCAGTGGATGCTGCTTTATTCTGAGTTAGATGAACACGCCCTTAGTAACATTTCCAGAAATGGGTGCAAATGTTTAAACTTTCTGTTTTTGAGTTTTGTTAGGTCCCTCAATAGATTTTAGCTTTTCTGATTTAGTTTATCTGGTCTAAAATAGTCTCGTAAATATTTTTTTCTCGTTCTTATCATTCAGGATGGAGAAATTTGAATAAAATACTAGCCCTTGTCCTTAAATGAAATGCCAGCTATTATTTTTCTTTTATTTGAAGCCGACAGAAACATAATTACCGGCTTCAAATGACGAAAAATATTTCCATCAGTGATAAATAGACATCTCCCGAATATGTTTATACAGGAAAATAGTTTGATTAACAGACCATCGACCACAATTTAAAAGGCATTTTTATTTAGTTTGTACGTTGCTACGCTTTCCAGAGTGTATATTACCTACTATTCATATTCCTATTAATACATGAATATATATGGAATGTTTTATCTCTGGTTTTGGCGGGGGCAACATTTCTATATTAAGTGTTTTCACTTTCATACATTTTTTATCTGTATTATATATTTTATTTGTAATATATATTCTATAACTGAATGTTTGTTTTCATATGACAAAATCAACACAGGGCAAATGACAAATAGCCTGACTGCTAATAATGTCCAGTTTTACGTATTATATTTCATAGTGTACTAACAGAAAATCATAACCCTTTCAACGCTAATCACGACTGTAATCGTTTTAAATCTTTTCTATTACCAGGTTATATAATATAATAATAACAATAATATATAGCATTTGTAAAGCACCTAGATCCGGCCTCAGGACATTCATAGGCGCGAAACAGTAATATATAATATATATTTACATAACTTGTAAAAATATATCACAGTTTGTGGGACGGAAATGAGTGTTTTGAAAAACATCAAGATTTGCGAATGTTTACTCTCTAATTAAACAAGTATGAGTAATTTTCACTCACTTGAAGTTGTGGGTCGCTGTATCGAGACACAACTTCAAATGGGTGAAGATTTACCTAAGATCACCTAGTGGATGGCGGGTTTATTTACAGAAATCTATGACGTGTTTATTCTATGGAAATAATAAACTAGCCTGGAAAACAAAATAAAAAATTGGACCTTTCTGGCGCGTCATGTTTACACGCCGGAGGACTTTAATAATTATGTCTAATTTTCAGCACCTTGGAGAAATTCTCGCATGGCTGGAGGTATGTCAGTTTGAGTAGCGAGCAGATCGGGGCGTGTCCGACACAATACATTGAACCACCATAATGTTGGCCAATCATCAACGACGCTGGCCAACTGGGCTAACGTCTCGTGGTTGTCGGGGCGTGGCGGATGTGGGGTGCTGTGCACTCCGGACAAACACCAGTCGTTCACCCGATGTTGACTCAACGCTGGAACGCAGTCTACGACGGCGGGCCAGCGTTGAGTCAACAGCGGGGCAGCGTCACGGTGCATAGCGGTCTTAATTAACATCTGTCGTGGCTAAGTCTAATTAGGCCTCGCATTATTGCAACCTAAGTGGTCGATTTAATAAATCTTAAGCACGAAACCCTGATCTTCTATCAGAATGACGACCGCAGCTGCGGCGAAACGGCATAAACAAATAGTCCGGGAGCGAAATCCTGAAAGACGATTAAAAACAGATTTATCTAAACAGCAAAAGTAATCAAGGTTCGAGTTGATTGTGGTATGAACAACCCCAGGTAGTGTGTACAATCAAATTGTGGTATCAATTATTTTTTAGGGGGCTTTGTATGGTATCGTATGAAAAAATGAAATATGTGTACATAATTGGCAATATCTTTGTTAATACTCATTTTTAACCCTTTGACTTCCAGGCCGGGGTGCATGCCAGGATCCAGATATACTGGTGTAGGAGTTCTATTTTTCGTCATTTGAAGCTGGAATTGCTAACGCAATTTCCAGCTTCAAATGACGAAAAATACATGAATGTAGTATATATTTGACGAAAATTTGTGTCATTTTATGGTTACGTTCATTGACGAATGACGACGGAAATTTCCGTCATGTATGGTAGTGAAAAGGTTAAAGATTCTGACACCAAAACATAATGTTTTTAAAGTTTAATTTAGGTGTAGAAAGAACATTATTACAATTTCTAAGCATGAAGGTCAGCAAGGTCACAACCGCATGCCACAGTGATTTAGCAAATGTTTCGCAATCACAATATCTGTACGTTTATGTCGTTTGT
>OZ024905.1:85914662-86134662 GCA_964017125.1 Flabesymbios commensalis
GGTTATAATACAAACTTAAAGCTTTCTTATGCATTTTTCAATGATGAGACACAAAATATTTTACATCCATGTAAAGGTCAGTGCCAGTAGCTTTGCATTGATATCAAATATATTGATATAGGTCAAAATTTGACTACTCATTAGGCAAAAATGTAAGCCACAGTCAATTTTCCCGAGTCTGAAGAAAAACGCGCCAATTTTTACGTCTAACCCAAAACGCGTGTAATATGTTCACATAACTCATTATTTTTTTTTATTCCACATGGGTTTATCTAAAGAAAAAATAGTTCCAGAAAATGTTTGAATCAAAATGAAACATTTATACCTTACAAAAATCAGCTGAGAGGAAAGTATTTTGACTATTTACTGAAAAAGTTTGAAAAATAGGTAGAATTAAGGGTTAAAATACCACTTAAAGCTCTCTTGTGCATTTGTCAATGATCGGACACAAAATATTTTAAATCTAAGTGAGCGCCTGTGTCAGTAGCTTTCTATTGATATTAAATATATTGATATAGCTATAATTTGACTACTCGGTGGGCGAAAATGTGCAATAGTGGCCTAAATTCCCCTTCAGGGTGACACCTTACCGACAGCCATAATATAGCCAGTACACATTTTTCGTCCAATTTTGGCCATTTTGGCCGCCATTTTGTCAGTATTTCAGCAGCCATTTTTTTTACTGTTATGATAAAACATGTTGATGCATTTTTGACAAGGGTATATTATGGCTTCAGTCATATATCAATAAATGTTTATGGCCAATATATCATTTTTTCACAAATTTGATAATTTGGCGGCCATTTTGAATATATTAGCCTATTTTAGACAAACGCAGCCGGAGATGCACGTTACCTGAATTTTTTTGTTCACAAACCTCATAAGGATTCAAAAAAACCATATGTCATTAATGTCCATCCCAGGTGGCACCTTGCTTCATCTGAAGCCGGTCTATATATATATATATATATATATATATATATATATATATATATATATATATATATATATATATATATATATATATATAGATATATATATGTAGTAGTAGTAAAATATCTTTTTTACGTCATTTTTCGGCCAGTATGGCCATTTAAATGACAATTCAGACTAAAATAATATGCTATCTTGAACAGCCAAAGTGATAAGGTAAAAAGACGAAACTGATAACAGTATGTCCGCACTAAGGCATTGAGATAAAAACGACTGATGATAACATTAGTAGGGTCCAAAACCATGATTCCGTGACCAACCTTCTGCAAGTAACGTTTGACGGTTGTTTTGGGTAGCTTAAGGTACTTGCAAAAAGATAAGCTTATACGCCTCTTTTAAAAAGGCGGGCGGGATTTTGTAGAGCGTAAAATCCAAAATGGCCGCCATCGGTTACGGTAAAAAGCAAGAATTCACTTATTTCATCCACTGGTCTCCCAGTGGAACACATTTTTGAATGCATTTATGTAGGAAATAGATTTATTGGGGTCATAGTATGTGTATATATGTATACCCCAAGAATAGGGAAAACGCGTCACCGAGGGGTATAATCCGTTATAAACAGCTATTTTTTGATCTGGCTGACCTCAAATTTCATGTAACACCTCTTTTTTATATATTTTTGGGGTGGGGATCGATTTGTGGGGTTATTTTTAAATTGTGTGCTTCCTTCATGTGAAAATCCAAGATGGCCGCCGTTCAGCATAAGGTGAAGCCAAAAATGATCAATTTACAGTGAATCAATGAAAAATGTTATGTGCTCTGCTATTTGAGGTTACAAAAAAAAATACCAGTAAGTTGTAAAACATATATTTCAGCGAAGACATCATCTGATATTCAGCAAAATAACGTGATGAAAAACAATAATTGACTCGAAATGATAAACATTATTAATAAAACCTTATGAAACTATTTAAAACTAAAATCACAATCTAAGATATCTTGTGAAAATTCACAAAAGACTGGTAGGCACAGTCAAAATACCGTTATCACGATATTTAAAGGTATAGCCAACTGTTAAAATGCGCAGGACATGGGTCCCCCAGAATGCAATATTGCCAGTTGGTATACCACAATAATACTATATGCATTTTATACCAAACACCGCATCAAGAGCAAATTCCCAAATCACAGCAAGTCCATATACTTGAGCGACATCTATGAGGTAATAATTCCACCAATGCTCTTATCTGGGTGTTGTGTTTGAAAGCTAACTGACTGTATTTTGCGTGGATCTCGAAACAGCTGACCCCCACGCATGTGTTGACATGAGGGAAAACAGTGTACACTCACCCAATGCTGGTTTAATGCAATCATTCAACCTGTACTGTATACTGAAGACATACACGTGACCTACGCATGCAAATTCAGAATATGTTATAGGAATGTTCCCAACATGCTACATGCAAATTTTGCCAACACTATAGTACTCTACTCTCACATGAAAAAACCAAGTAAGTTGAATTATTTCAAACATGTGTACAGTTTAGTTTTAATAGAAAACGTTACACGAATCAGTGTCTCGTTCAAAAGCATCAAGTACGTCACAAGAATGATCTTTGTAGTCTTTAGTCTGAGTCTGATTCAAATAAATATGACTCACACTCTGAATCATTTGTTCTTTGCTTGGGTGTGGTGGGAGATGTATGTTGTATAGCGTATTGGTCTGCAATGACAAATAATCATTTCCCATCCATGGCGAATCAGAGAAGGATGGTTTCTGAGCTCTGGATGGCGCTGAATATAGGCTAAATAATAACATGCATAATATGTAAATTTAGGCTGACATTATCCGGTGGGAGGGGCATTAGATAATTCTTCTTTTGCCCATTCCATTTGAGAGCATGCAAACCAGCTTCGAAAAACTCTTATTTTAACTTGGCTAGGAACCCTTTTTTAAGCGAAGGAAGTGGCATAAATTATTGTTTAAGATCGTTTATGGGTTATTCCTGTGTATTTGTCCCAAATTTGTCAACCAACAGATGGCTCGACTAGATATGCTACATGAAGCGCTAATAACACCAGGGTGCAACGAAAAAGATCAATTTGGTTATAAAAGTCCACCACCTTATTACTATTCCGCTTTACGAACAGCCTCCATCTGGCACACTGGTCTGTGTCGCGGAATGTCACAGTTATCTCTAATGCGCCTTCCACCGGATAATGACAGCCTAAATTTACTATTATGTGTGCTAATTATTTAGCCTATATTCAGCGCCATGCAGGACTTCAAAACCATCTTTCTCCCATTGGCCAGGGATGGGAAATGATGAATGGTCATTGCAGACTAGTACGCTATACCAAGGTAGATCTCCCGGCAGTACTTCCCCCACACCAAAGCAAAGTACAAATGGGTGACTAAGATGACACCCTGACAACAACTGCTTGGATATGCACATGAAATAAAGATTATGAATCGGCGTTCTGATTCAGAGTGTGAGTCAGATTTATTTGACAATTGTTGCCACAAAGATCATTCTTGTGACGTTCTTGATGCTATTGCACGAGACACCGATTCATGTAACGTTTTCTATAAAAACTAAACTGTATACATGTTTAAAATAATTCAACTTACTGTTTTTTCAATGTGAGAGCGCGATACTATGGTGGTGTCAAAATTAACATGTAAAATGTTAGCAACAGTCCCATGACATTTTTTTTCACTCTTTTCATTATATAACATGTATAATTACTCTAGTCATTATCAGCTCATATTAAGCGCAGACCATCTTAGATTTTCACTTGAAGGAAGCACACAATTTTAAAAATTACCCCACAAATCGATTTCCTACCCCAAAAATATATAAATGTTAGACCAACGTTTGTGACGCTGGCCCAACATTAAACCAACACTGGGTGAGTGTACACTGTTTGCTGGGAAAGCCCCCATGTTAAGACATGCATGGGGGTCAGCTGATTCAAGATCCCCACAGTAATACAGTCAGTTAGCTTTCAAGCACAACGCCCAGATAAGAGCATTTGTGGAATTATTAACTCATAGATGTCGCTCAATTATATGGACTTACTATGATTTGGGAACTTTCTTTTAATGCGGCGTTTGGTATGAAATGCACAGAGTATTATTATGGTATACCCACGGGCACTATGGCATTCTGGGGGACCCATGTCTTGCGTATTTTAACAGTTGACTATACATTTAAATATCGTGATAATAGTCTTTTATGAATCTCACAAGATATCTTAGATTGTGATTTTAGTTTTAAATAATTTCATAAGGTTTTATTAATAATGTTTATCATTTCGAATCAATTATTGTTTTTTTTTACGCTATTTTGCTGAATATCAGATGATCTCTTCGTTGAAATATATGTTTCACAACTTACTGGTATTTTTTTTGTAACCTCAAATAGCAGAGCACATAATATTTTTCATTGATTCACTGTGAATTGATCATTTTGGGCTTTACCCTATGCTGAACGGTGGCCATCTTGGATTTTCACATGAAGGAAGCAAACAATTTTTAAAATAACCCCACAAATCGATTCCCCACCCCAAAAATATATAAAAAAGAGGTGCTACATGAAATTTGAGGTCAGCCAGATCAAAAGTTAGCTGTTTATAACGGATTATACCCCCTCGGTGACGCGTTTTCCTTTTCTGGGGGTATACATCTTACATTTTCACACTTATATGGTAAATAATGCTACTATGACCTCAATAAATCTATTTCCTACATAAATGCATTCAAAAATGTGTTCCACTGGGAGACCAGTGGATGAAATATGTGAATTCTTGCTTTTCACCGTGACCGATGGCGGCCATTTTGGATTTTACACTCTAGAAAATTCCGCCCGCCTTTTTAAAAAAGGCGTAGGAGCTTATTTTTTTACAAATACCTTAAGCTACCCAAAACAACCGTCAAACGTTACTTGCAGAAGGTTGGTCACGGAATCATGGTTTTGGACCCTACTACATGATGCGTATTGAATATATATACACTCTTAAGAACCTTAAACAGCGCCAGCGCCGATACACAATATAAATTAACACAAAACGATGACAAAAACAATTATAGTTGAAATCACAAAACAGTGTCATTGTCAAAACATATATATATGCATACACACACACATAGTAAATATGATCGTGATAGTTACATATAAAACACTGTACTTAGCTGCCAAGAAAAGGTCGCATGCGACCTCTACCATGCTTGACAGCTAAAATATGTAGTGAAAAAAACGTTATTGTTGTGATGTGAACAATTGTACATAAGATAAAATATTAAATATTAGAAATAGAAACGGAAAAATATAAAATATATAACATATTGTATAAAAGAATTATGAACAGATAATAAAACTACTATAATATATTAGACGTCAATAATATATAGCATAATATATAACAGCACATAGAACACTTTCAAAGCAGAGAATATAAGATTAGATATGAATGTGTGAAAAATAAAATTGTATGAGAAAAAACTATAAGAGTACTATGTACGACAAAAAACACAAGTACACGCTAAACTCCACGTGCAGCGTTCATTAATATTAAAATTGGCTAATCTTGAATAATCGAGGTTATTGATATACTTTTTAAAAGAAAACACACTGCTTGCCTCACGGATATCACGAGGCAGAGAATTCCACAGACGTACTAGGCGATAAAAAAAGATTGGAGGGCAGTAGTTTTGACTCTGGGTAATTTCAGCAATGTACCGTTGCTAGAGGACCTTAAACTATGTAGAGAACCGACAAGTTCGAAATAACTAGAAAAATTGCAATCAACATAACTATTTAAATATGTAAAAAATAACAAAAGATCAATAATCTCCCTGCGAAAACAAAGTGGTAGGATAGAAAGTTTTATGCATCTTTCTGCATATGAAAAATCAAAATAATTGTTTAAAATATACTTTGTAGCGTGGCGCTGTACTCTTTCTAACAATAAAATATCCTTAACATTTGCAGGTGACCATATTGGTGAACAATATTCCAGAATGTATGACACATAGAGTTGAAACTTAACAGGAGATGGGGCATCAAAACTTATAGAACGTCTTATCATGCCTAGTAAGGAATTAACCTTAGCAGATATAGATTTTATATTCTTAGACCATGATAAATTAGAAGTAGCAGTGACACCGAGGTCATTAATGGTGTCTACACGTTCTAAAGCATTGTGGTCTAACATGTATACATGACTGACTTTCAGAGAACGACATAATAATAATTGTAGACATTTCTTTATATTAAAACTCAATTTCCCTAGTTGACTCCATGCAAATAAGGCATCTAAATCGCTTTGTAAAATAAGTGCATCATTGATTGTTATAATAGGTCGATATAATTTTGCATCATCTGCATGAAGACTAATAGGAGAAGAACAGACTTCTCAAAGGTCATTTATATACAATAAAAATATTAACGGTCCCAGGATAGACCCCTGTGGTACACCAGATTTGACAGGGAGGGATGGGGAGACCTTTCCTTCAATAATGACAGATTGTGATCGACCATGTAAATAATGGTTTAGCCAATTTAGAAGAGTACTATTAAAACCGAGTGCTTGTAATTTATGGAGCAAAAGATGATGAGGCACTGAATCGAAAGCTTTTGAAAAGTCAAGAGAAATGATATCGGCTTGCACTCCTGCGTCAAGATTCTTGCCAATGCTGGAGTACATGTCAAGCATCTGGCTAGTAGTAGAGCGATTTTTAATAAAACCGTGCTGAGCCGAGTTAATCATCGGGTAAACAAAATGGTAAACATGGTTAAAAACTGGTCGCTCCATAATTTTGCTAACACCATTAAGCAGTGAAATGGGTCTATAATAATTATTGTCAGCTTTACATTTATCTCCCTTTTTATGTATTGGTACAACAAAAGCGTGCTTCCAGGAATCTGGCAGGGCGCAGGTCGACATGCTCATATTGAAAAGAGCTGCTAATGACGGAGTAAGCTCAGCTGCACATTGGTGTAGGACCCTGAGAGGTACGTCATTAGGGCCACCTCCTTTGTCCAACTTTTTAAGCACTTGAAATACATCATTCTCAGAGAATACAATATTTGATAGATTTGAATTCATATGTACATTAACTTCTGGAAGATTAGTGTCAGATGTATTGTTGTTGAAGAGTGGAAATAATTATTGAAAAAACCAGCTATATTTGTAACTGCCCTAAAAATTTGGTAAAGGTTGGTCAATTATTCCAAAAGTTACTGGGCAGTTTAGACTGACTGGGTAAGTCGCCAGGATAATAGCAATAGAAAGATACTGTCACATGCTTTCACATGAATCTAAAATATTTTTGACAAATGCACAAGAGAGCATTAAGTTGGTATTAATTTACCTATTTTTCATACTTTTCTAGTAAATAGTCAAATATTTTTTCTCTCGTCTGATTTTTGTATGTAATCAATGTTCTAGAACTATTGTTGACTTAAAATAAACCCATTTGAAATTACAAATTACGCACTTTTTTATTGGACCTTATATTTGCGCACTTTTCTTCCGGCTCTAGAAACTTGACAGTTTTTCACATTTTTCCCAATGAGTACTCAAATTTACAACATGTACTTTGATTTCAATTGAAAGTCACCTTTAAGGCCTTTTACGTGGATACATAATATTTTATTTCTGTTAAATACACAATGAACAATGAGGCGCTAAGTTTGTATTTTATCCATTAATTTGAACAATTTCCAACCTTTTTTTTTAGTGAATACTAGCAGGATTTCTCGCTCATGTTTACTTTATATAGAATACACATTTGTAATTACTTTTACATTCTTTGAAGCTTTTTCTTTAAAGATGATCTTGACCACTGAAGAAGTAATTACAATGACTTTGAATACTATCTAGGTCACTACAAATGTGATCTTGACCCCTAAAGAAGTAATCACAGCCATTGAGAAAGTTATCTGAGCCACAACAAAGTGATCTTGGTCACTGAAGAAGTGCTCACAAACGTTATCTCAGCCACTACAAAAGTGATCTTGGCCACTGAAGAAGTGATCACAGCGACTTTAAAAGTTATAACTGCCACTCCAAAAATGATCTTGGCCGCTACAAAAGTGATCATGGCCATTAAAGAAATGATCACAGCCACTTAAAAGTTTATCTCAGCCAATACAGTTTGGCCACTAACAAACTGGTGTCAGACACTGACAAAATTATCGCAGCCACCACAAAATGGTCACTGAAAAAGCCACTTTAAAAATATTCTAAGTCACTACAAAAGTAATTTTGACCACTTTGAAAGTGGCTGTGATAACTTCTTCGGTGGCAAAGGCCACTTTGTAGTGGCTTAGATAATTTTCTCAGTAGCTGACATCCGTTGGTTGGTGACCAAGAGATAACCTTTAAAGTGGCTGTGATTACAATGAAACCTATTATGGGGAGCCACCCTTATAAGCAGCCAACCTCCAATAGGAGGCCACTTGGCTATTCCCCAAAACGACATTTTGCATACAACTGAACCTCTTATAAGAAGCCAGCTGCCTTGAAAGGCAACATTTTAATTGCCCCAAGGCTGGTTGCTCATAGCAGGCTCTACTGTACTTCTTCAGCTGCCAAGATCAGTTTTGTAGTGGCTCAGATAACTTTAAAAGAGCTGTGGGCACTTTTTCAGTGGTCAAGATCACATGTATCGTGGCTTAGATCATTTTCAAGGCTGATGTCATCACTTCTTCAGTGGCTCAGATAACTTTTAAGGTGGTTGTAATCACTTATTCAGTGGTCAAGATCACATTTGTAGGGGTTTAAATATTTTTTTAAAGTAGCAGTGATCACTTCTTCAGCTGGCAAGATCAATTTGTAATGGCTTGTATACATTTTGAAGTGGCTAACACCAGTTTATCAGTGGCCAAGATAACCTTTGTATTGGCTGAGATAATTTTTAAAATGGCTGTGATAATTTCTTCAGTGGCCAATATAACTTTTGTAGTGGCTTAGATAACTTTTAAAGTGGCTGTAATCAATCCTTTAATGGTTTAGACCCCTTTTGTAGCTTGTGAGATCAAATGAATTATAAAACTTAGCATACGGCTAGATAACCTGTCACTCACCATATGTTCTCTTACCTAAATCACACGCCAAATGTGACCTACGTGACATCACGCCCCCTATATCGTGTTTTCTGGATCAGTTGTACAGTTACTGCCGTATTTTTACAGCATACGTATCTCTTTTTAATCCATGAAGTCAATATATATCGACATTTGTGAAACGGCATCCATTTACTCTAGACATTATCTGATCTGTGATTGACACAAGGCAGTTACTGAACTGCAGTAATCTATAATATTACAAGAGTTATTATACTACATCGCACAAGCATTGGCCTTGACCCAGAGGGTGGACAATGGGCATTTAAATTTAAATGAAAGCAACCAATTTCACTTGAATAACCTAGTGGATTCCCCCCTGATTCTGACCAACATATCACCCCCACTGCAAAAGACACAATACTGGCGGACATGGTGAGCGTTACGTAGGCCACACACCAAACGACATATAAAGCTAACATACGGTGAACGACAGGTTATCTAATATCAACTATGTGAGCTAAAATACAGACGATCATGAGAGCATATTCAGAAGTGTAGTCCCCACCGTCACCTCGGTATTTACACGACCGTATCCCCCACTTTGCACATCGTGTTAATAGTGGTCTACCGTCTGTGACGCTGGGCCTACATTCGAACGACGTTAGATCAACGTCTCATGTCTGATAGTTAAGTATTGAATTTTGCTCGGATGCTTTTCAGATAACACCCGTGGTTGTGGCACATGGGTGCTGCATATTTGATTGTAGCGCCATCGTCGACACCCATGATGCTCGTCCTGCACGTGACGCTGGCAGTGATGCTGATTGGCTTCCTGAACACGGCAGAAGCCAAAACTATATGTGAGTGATTCAGCGGTAACTTTAACCACCCCCACCCCCCATAGCTCTAATCACCACCCCTATAGCTCTAATTACCCCCCCCCCCCATAGCTCTAGCCACCAACCCCCATGTCTCTAACTACAAACCCCTTTAGCTCTAACGCACACCTGGCTTCTCATGTCCTACGGGATCATGAATAAACTACCTTGTTACCTTGTTACCTTGTTACCTTGTTACCTCTAACTACCAGCCCCCCCCCCATTAGCTCTAACTACTAACCCCCATAGCTCTAACTACCCCCCCCCCCCCATAGCTGTAAATACCACCCCATAGCTCTAACTACTACACCCATAGCTCTAATTACCACCCCCCCCCCCAATAGCTCTAACTACGAACGCCCATAGCTCTAACTACCACCCCCATAGCTGTAAATACCACCCCCATAGCTCTAACTCCTACCCCCATAGCTCTAACTACCACCACCCATAGCTCTAACCACGAACGCCCATAGCTGTAACTACCACCCCACCCCCCCCCCCCATAGCTCTAACTACCACCCCCATAGCTCTAACCACCAACCCCCATAGCTCTAACTATCACCCCTCATAGCTCTAACTACCAACCTCCATAGCTCTAACTACAACCCCCCATAGCTATAACTGCCAACCCCATAGCTCTCTAACCACCACCCCCATAGCTCTAACCACCAACCCCATAGCTCTAACCACCAACCGCCATAGCTCTAACTACCAACCCCATAGCTCTTACTACCAACCCCTATAGCTCTAACTACCAACCGCCATAGCTCTAACTACCACCCCCCATAGCTCTAACTACCAACCCCTATAGCCCTAACCACCAACCGCCATAGCTCTAACTACCAACCGCCATAGCTCTAACTACCAACCCCCATAGCCCTAACCACCACCCCCCATAGCTCTTAACCACCAACCCCCATAGCTCCAACTACCACCCCCCCCCCATAGCTCTATATACCAACCCTCATAGCTCTGATTACCAACCCCCATAGCCCTAACCACCAACCGCCATAGCTCTAACTACCAACCCCATAGCTCTTACTACCAACCCCCATAGCTCTAACTACCACCCCCTATAGCTCTAACTACCAACCCCCATAGCTCTAACTACCAACCCCCATAGCCCTAACCACCACCCCCCATAGCTCTAAACCACCAACCACCATAGCTCTAACTACCACCCCCCCCCCCCCCATAGCTCTAAATACCAACCCTCATAGCTCTGATTACCAACCCCCATAGCCCTAACCACCAACTGCCATAGCTCTAACTACCAACTCCATAGCTCTTACTACCAACCCCCATAGCTCTAACTACCACCCCCCATAGCTCTAACTACCAACCCCCATAGCTCTAACTACCAACCCCCATAGCCCTAGCCACCAACCGCCATAGCTCTAACTACCAACCCCATAGCTCTAACTACCGACCCCCATACCCCTAACCACCAACCGCCATAGCTCTAACTACCAAAACCATAGCTCTTACTACCAACTACACAGAGCACTGTGTACTTTCCCAGACAGACACAGACACCATGTGCGTCTCAAAGGGCAGACAGCTTACCACACAAGTGTACGCGTGCAGCCACCTCTCCCCCTCCCTGAGATGTGTACAAATTGAGATTGGGGTTTTTATCATCTGCTAAATTTAACATGCAGAGTAGCAGTGCCTACGGCTGGCACTACCAACCCCCATAGCTCTAACTACAAACCCCCATAGCTCTACCACCCAACCCCATAGCTCTAACTACCAGCCCCTATAGCTCTAACTACCAACCCCATAGCTCTAACTACCTACCCCCGTAGCTGTTACTTACCAACCACCATAGAGATATTCAATATAATTTCGCTATTTTTTTATTGCTGTTAGGATTTGCTGTTGGGATTTGCTGTTAGGATGGCCTTTGTATTTCAATGAAATCGGACCAAATTGACTGAGAGATCAGCGAAAATAATACAATCCATATTAATTTGAATTTGTGTTTATATACTAGTTGAGGATGTACTGTTATTACAGTTCATGACTGGGCAAAGTGGACTGACTGTGACACGGCTTGCGGGGTCATGGTCGGCGTGATGAATCGGACCCGCAGCTGTCACGACTCTGAGACTCAGATAGAAACGCAGATATGCTCCACCCAGATCGCCAACTGTAACAGCTTCAAGTGTCCAGAGGACGGTATCTGTTGACACTAATATACTGCCTATTCTCATAAAAAAATGTTTGAAATAGAAGAAAATATCATGATATCATATCACATTAATTGATTGATTGATTGATTGATTGATTGATTGATTGATTGATTGATTGATTGATTGATTGATTGATTGATTGATTGATCGATTGATCGATTGATCGATTGATTGATTGATTGATCGATTTATTGATTGTTTGATTCATTCATTCATTCATTCATTCATTCATTCATTCATTCATTCATTCATTCATTCTTTTATTCATGACTGTTTCTTTTCACCAGAGCTGTATCAGTGGGCGCCATTTTTGCCGTGTACTGTGAGTTGTGGGTTTGGGATGCGTAAGCGTTATGACGTGGACAGAGCGAGGTCTCAGGTGATCCCGTGCCGCGGACAGGACTGCCGCATGTACAGTATGTAGAGTAACCCTTTAAGCTTTACAGTGCTGAAATCCTCTCATAAATACAATGGAGAACAAATGGTTATTCACATAGAAAACACAAAAATGTCGTAATTAGCTTTTTTCCGCCTCATTTGAATACATATTTTATAGATCTACAACCATTTATGAATATTTCTTTCTTTCAGTGCGGGGATAGACTTTTGACGTCAGAATCTGACGTCAAAGCTCGATCATTTTGCCCTGAAAGGTTCAGCGCTCAGCACTGTAAGCGTGCTGAACGTCTCTATTAATATCACCGAAAAACACATGTTTTGAAAGTGAAATATATTTAACAACTGCAAAATTTAAAGAGACGCAATGCAGACTCCGAGGCAAGGTGGGAACACTGCGATTTGTTGCTTTTTTAAAGTGAATCTAATGCAACAAAAAAAACAAGGCTCTTCAAAGACTAATTACACTTGTAAATATAGCCTATTGGCATATATATCGATATGTATCGTTTTGGCATGCAATGCAGAGACAAATGCAATGTGATGCAGAAACGATGCAATATGGCCAGCACTTCTTTTGGCTACTTTTGTAACTGCGACCAGTCTTCGATGAGCTTATTTTGCAATTGGTTTTCAGGTAAATGTAAGAGAAACAAGGCGGACGTGCTGTTCATCATCGACAGTTCGTCAAGCCTCACTCCACTGAGTGTACACATGCTGCGCCAGATGGCGATTGATATGACGTACGGACTAGACGTCGATAACAAGGTGCGTATAGCCGCCGCCTGCTTCTCCAATAACGTCAATCAAATGTTCAAATTCGACCACAAAGTGGAGACAAACCGCACGGAGACTCTCAGCAGATTTGAAGATGCCCTCTGGAATGCACCTCACATGGCGGGTTCCACCAATCTGGGCGACGCCCTGCTGGCCGTGAAGCGCATTTTCGCCGAAGAGGGCCGGGCGGGCGCGCATCATTTGGTCGTGTTCGTGATGGACGAGAAATCTAACTTCGAGCCCAGCAAAGTGCCTGTGGTGGCCGCGGACGTGCGAGCGGCGGGGATCGAGGTGCTGGCCGTGGGGGCTGGACTCACCACGTCCGCGATGATGGAGGCCATGAGCATCGTCTCCAGTCCTCGCAGCTCCAACCTGTTCATCGTGGAGAAGGATAGCAAGCTCTCCGAGGCGTCCCAGTCTGTCATTAACAGACTCTGTACAAGTAAGTGAGACTGCCCCGCGTAGAAGGCAAACAGACGTAGCTGCCTACTTCTTATGTAAGCAGTTACTGCTGTCTGTCTGTTTTTTATAGTGACAGAGGTTTCATATCAAGTTTAATTTATATGTAATTTAATACTAATAACGAATATGGCTGCATTCACAAAAAAGTGCAATTTTTTTCCCCGATGAACTTCACTTGCTATCGTGACATAAAGAAATTCTGGGCTGTCTAGCTGACGTCAGGATAGCAAATATACAAATTGATAAAAATTGAATAAGTATTATATCAAAAGAATAAATTAGTAAAAATTGACGAAATACATATATTTTAGAGGTAAAAAAGCTCATTTACAAATATTCTATCGTGAAAAAGAGACAAAATCACGTATCTAAGTGTCACGGTAGCAGCAATTGTCCAAATTTGTCTTTTGGTCACGATAGTAAATTTAGCATTTTAAATACTGTCATACACATCAACCTAGTACAACTAAACATGCTAACGACGTCTTATCATTTTAGTTGTATAGCATTTGGGCGATTTTATAAGAGCATCATGCTCATCTTTTATTTCTACAATTGAAAAAGTGACCAGCGACATTTGTTGGTTTGCTATTGTGACATACACTTGCTTGCTATCGTGACATAATTGTGGGAATTGTGCTATTGTGACTTATTTTAATAATTAGGACGGAATGGATTAAGTCCTTCCCCATGAAATACTTGGCATGGAAGTATTGTTCTGAACTAAACCTCCTGTTACAATTTTCTCTGCTGATTCTATTGTGGGGCAGCAAGACCGCACCAAATAATTATTTCACCCACAGTGGCCATTATAAAATTGTGATATTAATTTAACCACTAGGGTGCCCTACTTTAAGACTATAATTTTAGCATTCAAATAATCACCTGAAAATTTAACTGATGAGCCATTAAATGTTGCTTAATCTCATCAGATAATAAGCTTCCCAAAATGGTTCAAGCTCTGCACGTGACACCCTATTTTTTGCAGTGCTATCGTGACCCACTTTTTAGGACGGAAATGGTCACGATGGCAGTATTTTTTTAACTGTAAAAAATCCTATTTTTAAATGGAATGACCATATAAAGCAGCATGTCAGATTAAAAATTAATCAGTTGTCTTTAATTATTATTTATTACTTCATTTGTCATTCTATTGCATGTATTTGTAAATTTCCATTGAAAAACACATGTAAATTCACCAGGAAAACTTTCCGTCCTAAAAATTGAATTTTTAAGGTATTATTTTACTTTTTATTCGTGAAAGGCTATTACAATCCCTATGATGGTGATTTTGGTGTCTGCCACGTATCTAAACTACCAAATAATAACAACATTAGGAAGATAGAGTAATTAGTGTGTTTGTTATTCAACTGTCGATTTCGTGCCCCCAAAAATGCTGATATTGTGACCACTTTTGTGAAATCGGCCACATTGTAGTCGGTGCTTTAATATTAACACCAGTAAGTGACTAGCTGCATACAAAACAAGATGTATACAGAATTGTTTCATCTTCTCCGGGTAGTGAGACATTTGTAATTAGGTTAGCTGGTTCCCATCTTATCATGTCGTTCACGTGAGCTGAAGGCAACATCATAGACAAAAGTGGACTGAAACAAACTTCGTCCATCAATCATTTGATGACAGGACATTCATACTCATGTATGTATTGAGGATTCATTTCATTACTCGACTGGCTGTCACTAATATTATACTTAACATAATCGAGCAAACTCGTGCTGCTCGTCATCTTCTACACAGGGACATGGTGCAGAGGGGTTTCGATGCCCGGGTTTTGATGTTACTTAAAATAGTATTGTCAGTGGCATTATCTTAAAAAATTACCTACTTTCCGTAGGAGAGAATAGTCAACAGAAAATGTGTTCGTGCTTGGATGTGTGGATGTGTGGTGGCTGCTTCATCTGCAGTCTATACGTGCAATGATTCTTTCATGCTTCTGGTCATATCGCTTATGACAAATTTGCTCATCTCCAGGTGGGGATGAGTGAGATGAAGGTTTGTGTGGTCATGTCATGACAGACGAGAGAGTAACACAATTGGTTGCCAGCCTATCTGCATTCTAAGAATTGACTGCTGCTGAGCTGAGACAATATTCCAATTCCTATTCCAATATTGTCACTGTACGCACTGATGATAGTAGTGTAGCTCTTCTATGTTTCTATTGTGAACAAAACACAGTTGTTGTTTGAACAAAAGTTAGCACGCAACAATGTAGGCTACATACATTAATAATGTTAGGGAATATTAATGCAAATCTTAAGAAATATATTTGATTTCGGTGCACAGTTAGTGGTTCAGAGACTATGTCAGCACTTTTTGGCGAGGGGAAGAAGAAATTAGTCACAATGCTTCTGTAGACAGTAGCCTACTAAGGAAATAGCTTTAAGGGGGGATGTCTTCGCACGTTGCAATAGGGATAATTAGGCTCACCGGATGATCCCGGGCTGCATAAATGGACAATAATGACATACTCTAAAGGTGTTATTAGTGTAGGGGCGTGTGTAATGCCGTGGGATTTTCTTGTTACATCAAAATTTTCAGAAGCTTGCGTAGAATCAGAAAAAATAGGGTGTCAATTTTTCTTTTTAGTTTTAGTGACACTTCCAGTCCCATGGAAAAAGGGGTGAAACACAGCATTTTTATACTAATGTAACAGCCAAAATTATATTTGATGCACATCAGATATCAATGTAATAATCCAAATTATAGATAATATCACACACAATGTTCAAAAGAGGACGTAAATATGAAAAACATTATTTTTAGCTGAAGTGACACTTTAGGCTCAATAAGTACAAAATAAAAATAAATGATTTTCACACCACCATAACCCCCTTAATACTGCATATTTTTTCAAGCGAAATACAAAACAAATTGTTTGTAAGATGAGTGGCGATTATTCATGTAAAAAATCAGTTGCAGTGACACTTTAAGTCCCATGGGGAAAAGAGAAAACATCATTTTTATACCAACGTAAGATGCACACCAGGTTGTCATGTAATGTAGAACATTTAGGATAATATTACACACAATGTTCAGAAGAGCACGCATTTTCAAGTGAAATATAAAACATATTATAGAACAATAAAATAATGTTACACAAACTGTTCAGAAGAGCACACATAATAAAAAATGTTCTTAATAGATCTAGTGACACATGATTTTCACACCACCGTAACATCCTTAATATTATCAATTTTTCAAGTGAAATATAAAACCAATAGTTTATCAATTGACGAGTATTCACTTCTGTTCTAGCGACACTTTGAATTCAATAAGTTACAAATTAAAAGCCAATAATTTTTACAGCAACCAACGCCATTAATTTTACTTTATTCACATCCAAAAGTCATGAATGTTGTAACATACCATATTAAAGGGAAATTGAAGGTGGTAATAGACTGTATTTGAAGACAATGTTAATTCTTGAAAGTATTTAGCCAAGATAACTCTGATTATTGATGACCATATACATCATGTCATCATATTAGATGGATAGATGGAATTACAGTAGTAGTGTACATGAGTTAACATGTCATCTTATAGAAACAATGGCAGTCTTGGCGAAGAAGAGGAACTAGTCATGCTGTAGTTATGACATAAATATTCAACCAAATTGAAAGTGTATTAGAAAACATTCCCGGTAGAATAGATAAGTTAATATTACTTCTTGCTCATAAATGTTTTGACACAATTAAACCAAAACATTCGTCTTTCTATCATGGAAGGTGCTAAATCTAACAGCATAGATGCAAGTCTGTTATGTGGTAATAATCAAAAGGAAGCAGATACACTGCTAATCTCCCATGCCTTACATGTTTTTTTCAAATTGCTGATAAAATCACCATCATGACATTGTTTAATTATTGCCCTGCACAAATATCCATTGTTGAGACGTAAAGACATCCTACGATTAGGCGCAAGAAACAATTAGAGGGGAGATGTTTATCTTGAGCCAATATACTTAATCCTGTCATGGTGGACGACCTAATTAGTTTCCGTGTTTTACAGGGTAATATTCAAATAATTTCCAAGAAAATAGTAAAGGTGGAATGACTTGTTGGAAAATAATACAAAAGGCTGGACCAAATGGGAATATTGTGTATCGACCGGAAAAAGCTGATATGTTGATCTTCAAAATTGTACGTGTTTATTTGTTCAGCTCAGCTGGGCAATAAAATATAAAGAAGCTACGTTTGCAAATGTTCAAAAAGAACGAATCTGCCCCTGAAAAGCTGCCTCCAGCCAGAATCGCTCTAATATCATAATGTTAAAAGAGATGTGCAATACACCTTTCCCAATAGCAACACGCCACACACTACAGTGACTCAAAGCTGAGCTATTTAGTTGGGAGTCCTGTCACACTTCTATTACAACACGCCACACAGTGATTAGAACTGAACTATTTAGTTGGGAGTCCTGCTAATGCGCAAAATCGTGCAAATAGTGTATAATGTGATGTTGACACAGACAATTGTGATAACTTTCTTAATTAATTTGATACACTATTAATGCCCTGGCGATATTGACTCTACGGAAACGACAGAAGAAGCGTAGTTGTCTATTAGCTTGTCCGCGATAATGTTCTTAGACGAAGTAGTGTGCATTATATTAGTCACTATTCGCCACATGTGTGTGATAATACATTGTATATCTAGTCAAAGTTACCAAGGACAAAATGTAACCTAATAACTTCAATTTGTTAATTACTACAGTAAAAAACTGGTCACCAGGTCAGTTGTTGAATTTTTCATTCCGTGAAAGTTAAAATTGCTTATATTTTCTGAAATGATGTAATATACCGCGTGACTACATGATGTGCAATAAATCGAATCTCTGATGTTTTAAATAATTTATTTATTGAGTTTGAAGTGTCACTCAAAATGAAAACAGACACACTTTTATGATTATGTGTGAACTTTTCATGAATTTTCTGTTACCTTTATATAGAAATAATGGTATTTAATTTAATACTTCTTGAGCGGAAAATGTCAATGAAACTGGGAAAAAAATTCACCTATTTTTCCATCATATTGTGGACTTCTGAACATTTTGTTTCATATTTCTGATACATGTACATCTTTTTAATACATAAACGACAGTAAAAAATAGCAACCATCACAATTTTTTGTGTTATGAAATGTAATTATTGTGTTACTTTGATGTAGAAATGATTGTCTTTTAATTTTATATTTATTGAACGTGAAGTCTCACGAAAAGTGAAGAATAACTGACACGTTATTTTTCATGAATATGTGTGGGCCTACTCTCTTCCGAACACTTTCAGTTGTATTCCTTTGTATAGCATCTTATATCATAAGATCATAGTTCTACTACAAAGGAGAAGTAATAATGTTACCACATGTACGTTGTTGTAAAAAAATGCAGTATTTTAATTTGTCACTCATTGTACTTAAAGTCTCACTAAGACTAAAAGTGTCACTAAATCTAATAATCTTTTGTGTGAAAATCATGTATTTTATTATTTTATACTTATTGCGCCTAAAGTGTCACTGAATCTCAAAAGATTGTTGTTTTATTCTGCGTGCTCTTCTGAACAGTGTGTGTAACATTATCTTTAATGTTCTATAGCATATGACTATCTGATGTGCATGGAATTATAATTAAATGTATGTATGTCACGTTGGACCAGGTGTAAAAATTATGTTTTTTCTTTTTTTTCTATTGGACTTAAAATGTCACTGAAACTAAAAAAAATTAACATGAATAATTGCCACCTGATCTTCCGAACATTTTGTTTTGTGTCTCATTTAAAAAAAGATACTATAAGGGTGGTACAGTAGTGTGAAAATAATGTGTTTATTTATTTATTATTCAGCTTAAAGTGTCACTATATCTCATTTTTTTAGTGGTCTTCTGAGCACTGTATGTAATATCATTTATAATGTTTAATATTACAATCATTACATGTTACATGACTATCTGATGTGCAGAAATATAATTATTTGTGGTAAACTGGTATAAAAATGCTGGGTTTTTTCTTTTTCTTGTATGGGACTTAAAGTGTCACTAAAACTGAAAAGAAAAATTGACACCCTAATTTATCTGATTCAGATTTTTCTACTGAACATTTTGGTATATCGCATGATAAATTAACATTAAAATCCCACGGACTTCTGTTTAGCTACATATGCCCCTACACTATATATTTTACGTAATTGTTGATGTTATATGTGCTTCTGAGTTGAAAGTTATTTGTTATATACACTAGCCACAACACATAGGCACTACTTCTCAATTTCAATGTTTCTCCTATTCAGCACAGATATTCTCAGATATGCAAATAAGTGCCTGAAATTTTATATCACTATTTGACTTTATAATAAATTATAGCAGCATTTATTTAGGCCTACTATATCATTTCATGTTTGCTGTATGATTTTGACGGCCATTTTGAATTTGTTAAATTCTGATTTTAATTCCCATTCTAGGAGTTTTCTTCTGTTAATAATGGGACTCTCAATGGACAATAATGACTCGGCCACACTAATAGTGACAAATTACTCAATTTGGGTTGCCAAGAAACGATATTTTCATTAATCTAAAAAATATAAATAAATATTGAATATATAATGTGTAATAGCAATTGTAATCATCGTGTTGAAATGGCGACGGACAAACATTTCACATCACTATTAAATCCAATAAAATTTTAATTTTTGAATGTTATCTCAGTTGGCAGTGGTACAGTAGTGTGCGAGAAAACAAAGTACGGCATGTGTTCCAATAACTGCCTGGGCGTGAAGACCAGAAACTGTACGTGTAGGCTGTACATGGATGATGGTACAACACTGAGAACCGTACAAGAAGGCCCGGAAAACAGAGTCTGCTCTATCACTAAAAAATGTGAGTCACCGCTTGTCAACTTCGCATGGTACAGAACCTCCACAACCGAGATGGGCGGGGGCCCTAGGGTAGTGGTTAGCACCGCTGCCTCTCACGCTAGAGTCCGGGGCTCGGTTCCCGGTCGCGGCGGTTTGAAAGAAACAAAAATGTTTCTTCCCCATCCACATGTGAAACTCAGTATCGTGGGAGCCTCCGTGACCGAGAGGTAGCGTGCTCGGCCTCAGACCGCCAGGGCTCGAGTTTCGAATTCAGCGTCTGGAGGACAGTGTCATCTCATTCATCATATATATGCACAAAGGTTGCCTAAAGCCCGATTCATTTCATTTCATTTCCACGACCGAGATATAGCCAGAATCATTTATTCATTTCGCTCATTTCATCTCAGTCATTCATTACATTTTTTCATTTGTACATTCGTTCATCGATTTATTTGCTCGTTCGGTCATTCATTCATTCATTCATTCATTCATTCATTCATTCATTCACTCGAACTTTATTGACAGACTGAGAAACTGTAAATGTCACTTAATATACATACAATATATCCACCCACCCCTAAATCATATTTGAAGAAACAGTCAGATAACCATGTATACGGCTGTGCAGAGCCAAAACGCAATATCTGCTCACTTTACAAGTAATCAGATACTGCTCTTGGCTTTGCAGAGCAGTATAACAGTGTCATGCAGAGGTGAACATTAAGTGGCTGCTTTTGAAGTAAGTAGTTTGCCATCGTATAATAATAGATGTATAATATTAAAATCGAAAAATTTTGTCAGACCAACATGACACAATGAATTACTATTGGCCCAACATCATGCCAACGTATTCACTGGACAGAGTAGATGACATGTATTGTTTTTCGTTGTAATGTCGGGTTTATTTTGCCTCTTTCCAACAGGTGTGGCTTGTAAAGACGTGACATCGCCAGGTGATGTTTCGTTCGGCGTGGATGTGTCTGACTGCTCTTATTACTACGTCTGTACTATGGATGAAGATGGCAATAAAAGCGTGGAGAGGAACGCATGTCCTGATGGTAGGTTTGACCTCAACCCGTAAAGCGTGAAGAAGAACGCATGTTCTGATGGTAGGTTTGACCTCAACCTGTAAAGCGTGGAGAGGAATGCATGTCCTGATGGTAGGTTTGACCTCAACCCGTAAAGCGCGAAGAAGAACGCATGTTCTGATGGTAGGTTTGACCTCAACCCGTAAAGCGTGGAGAGGAATGCATGTGCTGATGGTAGGTTTGACCTCTCAACCCGTAAAGCTTGGAGAGGAATGCGTGTCCTGATGGTAGGTTTGACCTCAACCCAATAGACAATAGACAATAGACAATAGTTTATTTCATAGGATCTGCAAAAATATATACATATAAAATACAGATATGTATGAATACATGCCAGGAGAGCATGTTAAAGGTGCGTAGTTATCATGTTCTAATAATATAACGTATCTACATTTTTTTTTTATTATTTGGTTAATCACTTTACGAAATAAATAATTTTTTCAATGAACTTGCATAATTTGAACAATTGATTTTTATTTGTTACATTCATTAGTATTTCAAATTTAACTGATGAAGGTGAGTTTCTGTGACGTTTTTTTATTAATTCCTTTCGTATGACTTCAAAGTGAGAACAGTTGAAAATATAGTGAAATTCATCGCCAATATCTTGTGTGCACAGCTCACATATTCTGAGGTTGCGGGGTATATTTTGTCTGCAACCTGATTCAATTGGAAGGTTGTGGTTTCTACAGCGAAACTTAGCCATGATGCCTCTCTCGCGATAGGACAAATTTACCAAATACGTAAAGCGTGGAGAGGGATGCGTGTTCTGATGGTAGGTTTGACCTCAACCCGTAAAGCGTGGAGAGGAATGCGTGTCCTGATGGTAGGTTTGACCTCAACCCGTAAAGCGTGGAGAGGAATGCGTGTACTGATGGTAGGTTTGACCTCAACCCGTAAAGCGTGGAGAGGAATGCGTGTCCTGATGGTAGGTTTGACATCAATCCGTAAAGCGTGGAGAAGAACGCTTGTCCTGATGGTAGGTTTGACCTCTCTACCCGTAAAGCGTAGAGAGGAATGCGTGTCCTGATGGTAGGTTGACCTCTCTACCCGTAAAGCGTGGAGAGGAATGCGTGTCTTGATGGTAGTTTTGACCTCAACCCGTAAAGCGTGGAGAGGAATGCGTGTCCTGATGGTAGGTTTGACCTCTCAATCCGTAAAGCGTGGAGAGAATTGCGTGTCTTGATGGTAGGTTTGACCTCAACCCGTAAAGCGTGGAGAGGAATACGTGTCCTGAATGTAGGTTTGACCTCTCAATCCGTGAAGCGCGGAGACGAACACATGTCCTCATGGTAGGTTTGACCTCTCAATCCGTAAAGCGTGGAGAAGAAAACATGTTCTGATTGTAGGTTTGACCTCTCAATCCGTAAAGCGTGGAGAAGAACGCGTGTCCTGATGGTAGGTTTGACCTCTCAACCCGTGAAGCGTGGAGAAGAACGCATGTCCTCATGGTACGTTTGACCTCTCAATCCGTAAAGCGTGGAGAAGAACGCATGTCCTGATGGTAGGTTTGACCTCTCAACCCGTAAAGCGTGGAGAAGAACGCATGTCCTGATGGTAGGTTTGAACTCTCAACCCGTAAAGCGTGGAGAGGAACGCTTGTCCTCATGGTAGGTTTGACCTCTCTACCCGTAAAGCGTGGAGAAGAACGCATGTCCTGATGGTAGGTTTGACCTCTCAATCCGTAAAGCATGGAGAGGAACGCATGTCTTGATGGTAGGTTTGACTCTCTACCCGTAAAGCGTAGAGAGGAACGCGTGTCCTCATGGTAGGTTTGACCTCTCTACCCGTAAAGCGTAGAGAGGAACGCGTGTCCTCATGGTAGGTTTGACCTCTCAATCCGTAAAGCGTGGAGAAGAACGCATTTCCTGATGGTAGGTTTGACCTCTCTACCCGTAAAGCGTGGAGAGGAACGCGTGTCCTCATGATAGGTTTGACCTCTCTACCCGTAAAGCGTAGAGAGAAATGCGTGTTCTGATGGTAGGTTTGACCTCAACCCGTAAAGCGTGGAGAGGAACTCGTGTCCTGATGGTAGGTTTGACCTCAACCCGTAAAGCGTGGAGAGGAATGCGTGTCCTGATGTTAGGTTTGACCTCAACCCGTAAAGCGTGGAAAAGAACGCATGTCCTAATGATAGTTTTGCCCTCTCAACCCGTAAAGCGTGGAGAAAAACGCTTGTCCTGATGGTAGGTTTGACCTCAACCCGTAAAGCGTGGAGAGGAATGCGTGTCCTGATGGTAGGTTTGACCTCAACCCGTAAAGCGTGGAGAGAAACGCGTGTCCTGATGGTATGTTTGACCTCAACCCGTAAAGCGTGGAGAGGAATGCGTGTCCTGATGGTAGGTTTGACCTCAATCCGTAAAGCGTTGAGAAGAACACATGTCCTGATGGTAGGTTTGACCTCTCAACCCGTAAAGCGTGGAGAAGAACGCTTGTCCTGATGGTAGGTTTGACCTCAACCCGTAAAGCGTGGAAAAGAACGCGTGTCCTGATGGTAGGTTTGACCTTAACCCGTAAAGCGTGGAGAGGAATGCGTGTTCAGATGGTAGGTTTGACCTCTCAATCCGTAAAGCGTGGAGAGGAATGCGTGTCCTGATGGTAGGTTTGACCTCAACCCGTGAAGCGTGGAAAAGAACGCGTGTTCTGATGGTAGGTTTGACCTTAACCCGTAAAGCGTGGAGAGGAATGCGTGTTCTGATGGTAGGTTTGACCTCTCAATCCGTAAAGCGTGGAGAGGAATGCGTGTCCTAATGGTAGGTTTGACCTCTCAATCCGTAAAGCATGGAGAGAAACGCATGTCTTGATGGTAGGTTTGACCTCTCTACCCGTAAAGCGTAGAGAGGAACGCGTGTCCTCATGGTAGGTTTGACCTCTCTACCCGTAAAGCGTAGAGAGGAACGCGTGTCCTCATGGTAGGTTTGACCTCTCAGTCCGTAAAGCGTGGAGAAGAACGCATTTCCTGATAGTAGGTTTGACCTCTCTACCCGTAAAGCGTAGAGAGGAACGCGTGTCCTCATGGTAGGTTTGACCTCTCTACCCGTAAAGCGTAGAGAGGAATGCGTGTCCTGATGGTAAGTTTGACCTCTCAACCCGTAAAGCGTCGAGAGGAATGCGTTTCCTGATGGTATGTTTGACCTCAACCCGTAAAGCGTGGAGAGGAACTCGTGTCCTGATGGTAGGTTTGACCTCAACCCGTAAAGAGTGGAAAGGAATGCGTGTCCTGATGTTAGGTTTGACCTCAACCCGTAAAGCGTGGAGAGGAAGGCATGTCCTGATGGTAGGTTTGACCTCAACCCGTAAAGCGTGGAAAAGAACGCATGTCCTAATGATAGTTTTGCCCTCTCAACCCGTAAAGCGCGGAGAAAAACGCTTGTCCTGATGGTAGGTTTGACCTCAACCCGTAAAGCGTGGAGAGGAATGCGTGTCCTGATGGTAGGTTTGACCTCAACCCGTAAAGCGTGGAGAAAAAAACGCGTGTCCTGATGGTAGGTTTGACCTCAACCCGTAAAGCGTGGGGAGAAACGCGTGTCCTGATGGTAGGTTTGACCTCAACCCGTAAAGCGTGGAGAGGAATGCGTGTCCTGATGGTAGGTTTGACCTCAATCCGTAAAGCGTGGAGAAGAACACATGTCCTGATGGTAGGTTTGACCTCTCAACCCGTAAAGCGTGGAGAAGAACGCTTGTCCTGATGGTAGGTTTGACCTCAACCCGTAAAGCGTGGAAAAGAACGCGTGTCCTGATGGTAGGTTTGACCTCAACCCGTAAAGCGTGGAGAGGAATGCGTGTTCTGATGGTAGGTTTGACCTCTCAATCCATAAAGCGTGGAGAGGAATGCGTGTCCTGATGGTAGGTTTGACCTCAACCCGTAAAGCGTGGAGAAGAACGCGTGTCTTGATGGTAGGTTTGACCTCTCAACCCGTAAAGCGTGGAGAGGAATGCGTGTCCTAATGGTAGGTTTGACCTCTCAACCCGTAAAGCGTAGAGAGGAATGCGTGTCCTGATGGTGGGTTTGACCTCTCAATCCGTAAAGCGTTGAGAGGAATGCGTGTCCTGATGGTAGGTTTGACCTCAACCCGTAAAGCGTGGAGAAGAACGCATGTCCTCATGGTAGGTTTGACCTCTCAATTCGTAAAGCGTGGAGAAGAAAACATGTTCTGATGGTAGGTTTGACCTCAACCCGTAAAGCGTGGAGAGGAATGCGTGTCTTGATGGTAGGTTTGACCTCTCTACCCGTAAGGCGTGGAGAAGAACGCATGTCCTGATGCTAGGTTTGACCTCTCAACCCGTAAAGCGTAGAGAGGAATGCGTGTCCTGATGGTGGGTTTGACCTCTCAACCCGTAAAGCGTGGAGAAGAAAACATGTTCTGATGATAGGTTTGACCTCAATCCGTAAAGCGTGGAGAGGAACGCTTGTCCTCATGGTAGGTTTGACCTCTCAATCCGTAAAGCGTGGAGAAGAACGCAAGACCTGATGGTAGGTTTGACCTCTCAACCCGTAAAGCGTGGAGAAGAACGCTTGTCCTCATGGTAGGTTTGACCTCTCCACTCGTAAAGCGTGGAGAAGAACGCATGTCCTGATGGTAGGTTTGACCTCTCGACCCGTAAAGCGTGGAGAGGAATCCATGTCCTGATGGTAGGTTTGTCCTCTCAACCCGTAAAGCGTGGAGAAGAACACATGTCCTGATGGTAGGTTTGACCTCTCAACCCGTAAAGCGTGGAGAGAAATGCATGTCCCGATGGTAGGTTTGACCTCTCAACCCGTAAAGCGTGGAGAAGAAAACATGTTCTGATGGTAGGTTTGACCTCAATCCGTCAAGCGTGGAGAAGAACACATGTTCTGATGGTAGGTTTGATCTGAACCCGTAAAGCGTGGAGAGGAATGCGTGTTCTGATGGTAGGTTTGACCTCAACCCGTAAAGCGTGGAGAAGAACGCAAGACCTGATGGTAGGTTTGACCTCTCAACCCGTAAAGCGTGGGAAAGAACGCTTGTCCTCATGGTAGGTTTGACCTCTCCACCCGTAAAGCGTGGAGAAGAACGCATGTCCTGATGGTAGGTTTGACCTCTCAACCCGTAAAGCGTGGAGAGAAATGCATGTCCCGATGGTAGGTTTGACCTCTCAACCCGTAAAGCGTGGAGAAGAAAACATGTTCTGATGGTAGGTTTGACCTTAATCCGTCAAGCGTGGAGAAGAACACATGTTCTGATGGTAGATTTGACCTCAACCCGTAAAGCGTGGAGAGGAATGCGTGTCCTGATGTTAGGTTTGACCTGAACCCGTAAAGCGTGGAGAGGAATGCGTGTCCTGATGGTAGGTTTGACCTCAACCCGTAAAGCGTGGAGAGGAATGCGTGTTCTGATGGTAGGTTTAACCTCAACCCCTAAAGCGTGGAGAAGAACGCATGTACTGATGGTAGGTTTGACCTCTCAACCCGTAAAGCGTGGAGAAGAACGCTTGTCCTGATGGTAGGTTTGACCTCAACCCGTAAAGCGTGGAAAAGAACGCTTGTCCTGATGGTAGGTTTGACCTCTCAACCCGTAAAGCGTGAAGAGGAACGCGTGTCCTGATGGTAGGTTTGACCTCAACCCGTAAAGCGTGGAGAGGAATGCGTGTTCTGATGGTAGGTTTGACCTCTCAATCCGTAAAGCGTGGAGAGGAATGCGTGTCCTGATGGTAGGTTTGACCTCAACCCGTAAAGCGTGGAGAAGAACGCGTGTCTTGATGGTAGGTTTGACCTCTCAACCCGTAAAGCGTGGAGAGGAATGCGTGTCCTAATGGTAGGTTTGACCTCTCAACCCGTAAAGCGTAGAGAGGAATGCGTGTCCTGATGGTGGGTTTGACCTCTCAATCCGTGAGGCGTTGAGAGGAACGCCGCATGTCCTGATGGTAGGTTTGACCTCTCAACCCGTAAAGCGTGGAGAAGAACGCTTGTCCTCATGGTAGGTTTGACCTCTCCACTCGTAAAGCGTGGAGAAGAACGCATGTCCTGATGGTAGGTTTGACCTCTCGACCCGTAAAGCGTGGAGAGGAATGCGTGTCCTAATGGTAGGTTTGACCTCTCAACCCATAAAGCGTGGAGAAGAACACATGTCCTGATGGTAGGTTTGACCTCTCAACCCGTAAAGCGTGGAGAGAAATGCATGTCCCGATGGTAGGTTTGACTTCTCAACCCGTAAAGCGTGGAGAAGAAAACATGTTTTGATGGTAGGTTTGACCTCAATCCGTCAAGCGTGGAGAAGAACACATGTTCTGATGGTAGGCTTGACCTGAACCCGTAAAGCGTGGAGAGGAATGCGTGTTCTGATGGTGGGTTTGACCTCAACCCGTAAAGCGTGGAGAAGAACACAAGACCTGATGGTAGGTTTGACCTCTCAACCCGTAAAGCGTGGGAAAACGCTTGTCCTCATGGTAGGTTTGACCTCTCCACCCGTAAAGCGTGGAGAAGAACGTATGTCCTGATGGTAAGTTTGACCTCTCAAACCGTAAAGCGTGGAGAAGAACGCATGTCCTGATGGTAGGTTTGAGCTCTCAACCCGTAAAGCGTGGAGAAGAACGCATGTCCTGATGGTAGGTTTGAGCTCTCAACCCGTAAAGCGTGGAGAAGAACGCATGTCCTGATGGTAGGTTTGACCTCTCAACCCGTGAAGCGTGGAGAGAAATGCATGTCCCGATGGTAGGTTTGACCTCTCAACCCGTAAAGCGTGGAGAAGAAAACATGTTCTGATGGTAGGTTTGACCTCAATCTGTCAAGCGTGGAGAAGAACACATGTTCTGATGGTAGGTTTGACCTCAACCCGTAAAGCGTGGAGAGGAATGCGTGTTCTGATGGTAGATTTGACCTCAACCCGTAAAGCGAGCAGAGGAATGCGTGTTCTGATGGTAGGTTTAACCTCAACCCGTAAAGCGTGGAGAGGAATGCGTGTCCTGATGGTAGGTTTGACCTCAACCCGTAAAGTGTGGAGAGAAACGCGTGTCCTGATGGTGGGTTTGACCTCAACCCGTAAAGCGTGGAGAGGAATGCGTGTCCTGATGGTAGGTTTGACCTCAATCCGTAAAGCGTGGAGAAGAACACATGTCCTGATGGTAGGTTTGACCTCTCAACCCGTAAAGCGTGGAGAAGAACGCTTGTCCTGATGGTTGGTTTAACCTCAACCCGTAAAGCGTGGAAAAGAACGCGTGTCCTGATGGTAGGTTTGACCTCTCAACCGGTAAAGCGTGGAGAGGAACGCGTGTCCTGATGGTAGGTTTGACCTCAACCCGTAAAGCGTGGAGAGGAATGCGTGTTCTGATGGTAGGTTTGACCTCTCAATCCGTAAAGCGTGGAGAGGAATGCGTGTCCTGATGGTAGGTTTGACCTCAACCCGTAAAGCGTGGAGAAGAACGCGTGTCTTGATGGTAGGTTTGACCTCTCAACCCGTAAAGCGTGGAGAGGAATGCGTGTCCTAATGGTAGGTTTGACCTCTCAATCCGTAAAGCGTAGAGAGGAATGCATGTCCTGATGGTAGGTTTGACCTCAACCCGTAAAGCGTGGAGAGAAATGCATGTCCCGATGGTAGGTTTGACCTCTCAACCCGTAAAGCGTGGAGAAGAAAACATGTTCTGATGGTAGGTTTGACCTCAATCCGTCAAGCGTGGAGAAGAACACATGTTCTGATGGTAGGTTTGACCTGAACCCGTAAAGCGTGGAGAGGAATGCGTGTTCTGATGGTAGGTTTGACCTCAACCCGTAAAGCGTGGAGAAGAACGCAAGACCTGATGGTAGGTTTGACCTCTCAACCCGTAAAGCGTGGGAAAGAACGCTTGTCCTCATGGTAGGTTTGACCTCTCCACCCGTAAAGCGTGGAGAAGAACGCATGTCCTGATGGTAGGTTTGACCTCTCAACCCGAAAAGCGTGGAGAGAAATGCATGACCCGATGGTAGGTTTGACCTTAATCTGTCAAGCGTGGAGAAGAACACATGTTCTGATGGTAGATTTGACCTCAACCCGTAAAGCGTGGAGAGGAATGCGTGTCCTGATGTTAGGTTTGACCTCAACCCGTAAAGCGTGGAGAGGAATGCGTGTCCTGATGGTAGGTTTGACCTCAACCCGTAAAGCGTGGAGAGGAATGCGTGTTCTGATGGTAGGTTTAACCTCAACCCGTAAAGCGTGGAGAAGAACGCATGTCCTGATGGTAGGTTTGACCTCTCAACCCGTAAAGCGTGGAGAAGAACGCTTGTCCTGATGGTAGGTTTCACCTCAACCCGTAAAGCGTGGAAAAGAACGCTTGTCCTGATGGTAGGTTTGACCTCTCAACCCGTAAAGCGTGAAGAGGAACGTGTGTCCTGATGGTAGGTTTGACCTCAACCCGTAAAGCGTGGAGAAGAACACAAGACCTGATGGTAGGTTTGACCTCTCAACCCGTAAAGCGTGGGAAAAACGCTTGTCCTCATGGTAGGTTTGACCTCTCCACCCGTAAAGCGTGGAGAAGAACGTATGTCCTGATGGTAAGTTTGACCTCTCAAACCGTAAAGCGTGGAGAAGAACGCATGTCCTGATGGTAGGTTTGAGCTCTCAACCCGTAAAGCGTGGAGAAGAACGCATGTCCTGATGGTAGGTTTGAGCTCTCAACCCGTAAAGCGTGGAGAAGAACGCATGTCCTGATGGTAGGTTTGACCTCTCAACCCGTGAAGCGTGGAGAGAAATGCATGTCCCGATGGTAGGTTTGACCTCTCAACCCGTAAAGCGTGGAGAAGAAAACATGTTCTGATGGTAGGTTTGACCTCAATCTGTCAAGCGTGGAGAAGAACACATGTTCTGATGGTAGGTTTGACCTCAACCCGTAAAGCGTGGAGAGGAATGCGTGTTCTGATGGTAGATTTGACCTCAACCCGTAAAGCGTGGAGAGGAATGCGTGTTCTGATGGTAGGTTTAACCTCAACCCGTAAAGCGTGGAGAGGAATGCGTGTCCTGATGGTAGGTTTGACCTCAACCCGTAAAGTGTGGAGAGAAACGCGTGTCCTGATGGTGGGTTTGACCTCAACCCGTAAAGCGTGGAGAGGAATGCGTGTCCTGATGGTAGGTTTGACCTCAATCCGTAAAGCGTGGAGAAGAACACATGTCCTGATGGTAGGTTTGACCTCTCAACCCGTAAAGCGTGGAGAAGAACGCTTGTCCTGATGGTTGGTTTAACCTCAACCCGTAAAGCGTGGAAAAGAACGCGTGTCCTGATGGTAGGTTTGACCTCTCAACCGGTAAAGCGTGGAGAGGAACGCGTGTCCTGATGGTAGGTTTGACCTCAACCCGTAAAGCGTGGAGAGGAATGCGTGTTCTGATGGTAGGTTTGACCTCTCAATCCGTAAAGCGTGGAGAGGAATGCGTGTCCTGATGGTAGGTTTGACCTCAACCCGTAAAGCGTGGAGAAGAACGCGTGTCTTGATGGTAGGTTTGACCTCTCAACCCGTAAAGCGTGGACAGGAATGCGTGTCCTAATGGTAGGTTTGACCTCTCAATCCGTAAAGCGTAGAGAGGAATGCATGTCCTGATGGTAGGTTTGACCTCAACCCGTAAAGCGTGGAGAGAAATGCATGTCCCGATGGTAGGTTTGACCTCTCAACCCGTAAAGCGTGGAGAAGAAAACATGTTCTGATGGTAGGTTTGACCTCAATCCGTCAAGCGTGGAGAAGAACACATGTTCTGATGGTAGGTTTGACCTGAACCCGTAAAGCGTGGAGAGGAATGCGTGTTCTGATGGTAGGTTTGACCTCAACCCGTAAAGCGTGGAGAAGAACGCAAGACCTGATGGTAGGTTTGACCTCTCAACCCGTAAAGCGTGGGAAAGAACGCTTGTCCTCATGGTAGGTTTGACCTCTCCACCCGTAAAGCGTGGAGAAGAACGCATGTCCTGATGGTAGGTTTGACCTCTCAACCCGAAAAGCGTGGAGAGAAATGCATGTCCCGATGGTAGGTTTGACCTCTCAACCCGTAAAGCGTGGAGAAGAAAACATGTTCTGATGGTAGGTTTGACCTTAATCCGTCAAGCGTGGAGAAGAACACATGTTCTGATGGTAGATTTGACCTCAACCCGTAAAGCGTGGAGAGGAATGCGTGTCCTGATGTTAGGTTTGACCTCAACCCGTAAAGCGTGGAGAGGAATGCGTGTCCTGATGGTAGGTTTGACCTCAACCCGTAAAGCGTGGAGAGGAATGCGTGTTCTGATGGTAGGTTTAACCTCAACCCGTAAAGCGTGGAGAAGAACGCATGTCCTGATGGTAGGTTTGACCTCTCAACCCGTAAAGCGTGGAGAAGAACGCTTGTCCTGATGGTAGGTTTCACCTCAACCCGTAAAGCGTGGAAAAGAACGCTTGTCCTGATGGTAGGTTTGACCTCTCAACCCGTAAAGCGTGAAGAGGAACGTGTGTCCTGATGGTAGGTTTGACCTCAACCCGTAAAGCGTGGAGAGGAATGCGTGTTCTGATGGTAGGTTTGACCTCTCAATCCGTAAAGCGTGGAGAGGAATGCGTGTTCTGATGGTAGGTTTGACCTCAACCCGTAAAGCGTGGAGAAGAACACGTGTCTTGGTGGTAGGTTTGACCTCTCAACCCGTAAAGCGTGGAGAGGAATGCGTGTCCTGATGGTAGGTTTGACCTCTCAACCCGTAAAGCGTAGAGAGGAATGCGTGTCCTGATGGTGGGTTTGACCTCTCAATCCGTAAAGCGTTGAGAGGAACGCCGCATGTCCTGATGGTAGGTTTGACCTCTCAACCCGTAAAGCGTGGAGAAGAACGCTTGTCCTCATGGTAGGTTTGACCTCTCCACTCGTAAAGCGTGGAGAAGAACGCATGTCCTGATGGTAGGTTTGACCTCTCGACCCGTAAAGCGTGGAGAGGAATGCGTGTCCTAATGGTAGGTTTGACCTCTCAACCCATAAAGCGTGGAGAAGAACACATGTCCTGATGGTAGGTTTGACCTCTGAACCCGTAAAGCGTGGAGAGAAATGCATGTCCCGATGGTAGGTTTGACCTCTCAACCCGTAAAGCGTGGAGAAGAAAACATGTTCTGATGGTAGGTTTGACCTCAATCCGTCAAGCGTGGAGAAGAACACATGTTATGATGGTAGGCTTGACCTGAACCCGTAAAGCGTGGAGAGGAATGCGTGTTCTGATGGTGGGTTTGACCTCAACCCGTAAAGCGTGGAGAAGAACGCAAGACCTGATGGTAGGTTTGACCTCTCAACCCGTAAAGCGTGGGAAAAACGCTTGTCCTCATGGTAGGTTTGACCTCTCCACCCGTAAAGCGTGGAGAAGAACGTATGTCCTGATGGTAAGTTTGACCTCTCAAACCGTAAAGCGTGGAGAAGAACGCATGTCCTGATGGTAGGTTTGAGCTCTCAACCCGTAAAGCGTGGAGAAGAACGCATGTCCTGATGGTAGGTTTGAGCTCTCAACCCGTAAAGCGTGGAGAAGAACGCATGTCCTGATGGTAGGTTTGACCTCTCAACCCGTGAAGCGTGGAGAGAAATGCATGTCCCGATGGTAGGTTTGACCTCTCAACCCGTAAAGCGTGGAGAAGAAAACATGTTCTGCTGGTAGGTTTGACCTCAATCTGTCAAGCGTGGAGAAGAGCACATGTTCTGATGGTAGGTTTGACCTCAACCCGTAAAGCGTGGAGAGGAATGCGTGTTCTGATGGTAGATTTGACCTCAACCCGTAAAGCGTGGAGAGGAATGCGTGTTCTGATGGTAGGTTTAACCTCAACCCGTAAAGCGTGGAGAGGAATGCGTGTCCTGATGGTAGGTTTGACCTCAACCCGTAAAGTGTGGAGAGAAACGCGTGTCCTGATGGTGGGTTTGACCTCAACCCGTAAAGCGTGGAAAAGAATGCGTGTCCTGATGGTAGGTTTGACCTCAATCCGTAAAGCGTGGAGAAGAACACATGTCCTGATGGTAGGTTTGACCTCAATCCGTAAAGCGTGGAGAAGAACACATGTCCTGATGGTAGGTTTGACCTCTCAACCCGTAAAGCGTGGAGAAGAACGCTTGTCCTGATGGTAGGATTGACCTCTCAACCGGTAAAGCGTGGAGAGGAACGCGTGTCCTGATGGTAGGTTTGACCTCAACCCGTAAAGCGTGGAGAGGAATGCGTGTTCTGATGGTAGGTTTGACCTCTCAATCCGTAAAGCGTGGAGAGGAATGCGTGTCCTGATGGTAGGTTTGACCTCAACCCGTAAAGCGTGGAGAAGAACGCGTGTCTTGATGGTAGGTTTGACCTCTCAACCCGTAAAGCGTGGAGAGGAATGCGTGTCCTAATGGTAGGTTTGACCTCTCAATCCGTAAAGCGTAGAGAGGAATGCGTGTCCTGATGGTGGGTTTGACCTCTCAATCCGTAAAGCGTTGAGAGGAATGCGTGTCCTGATGGTAGGTTTGACCTCAACCCGTAAAGCGTGGAGAAGAACACATTTCTTGATGGTAGGTTTTACCTCTCAACCCGTAAAGCGTGGAGAAGAACGCATGTCTTCATGGTAGGTTTAACCTCTCAATCCGTAAAGCGTGGAGAGAAATGCATGTCCCGATGGTAGGTTTGACCTCTCAACCCGTAAAGCGTGGAGAAGAAAACATGTTCTGATGGTAGGTTTGACCTTAATCCGTCAAGCGTGGAGAAGAACACATGTTCTGATGGTAGATTTGACCTCAACCCGTAAAGCGTGGAGAGGAATGCGTGTCCTGATGTTAGGTTTGACCTCAACCCGTAAAGCGTGGAGAGGAATGCGTGTCCTGATGGTAGGTTTGACCTCAACCCGTAAAGCGTGGAGAGGAATGCGTGTTCTGATGGTAGGTTTAACCTCAACCCGTAAAGCGTGGAGAAGAACGCATGTCCTGATGGTAGGTTTGACCTCTCAACCCGTAAAGCGTGGAGAAGAACGCTTGTCCTGATGGTAGGTTTCACCTCAACCCGTAAAGCGTGGAAAAGAACGCTTGTCCTGATGGTAGGTTTGACCTCTCAACCCGTAAAGCGTGAAGAGGAACGTGTGTCCTGATGGTAGGTTTGACCTCAACCCGTAAAGCGTGGAGAGGAATGCGTGTTCTGATGGTAGGTTTGACCTCTCAATCCGTAAAGCGTGGAGAGGAATGCGTGTTCTGATGGTAGGTTTGACCTCAACCCGTAAAGCGTGGAGAAGAACACGTGTCTTGGTGGTAGGTTTGACCTCTCAACCCGTAAAGCGTGGAGAGGAATGCGTGTCCTGATGGTAGGTTTGACCTCTCAACCCGTAAAGCGTAGAGAGGAATGCGTGTCCTGATGGTGGGTTTGACCTCTCAATCCGTAAAGCGTTGAGAGGAACGCCGCATGTCCTGATGGTAGGTTTGACCTCTCAACCCGTAAAGCGTGGAGAAGAACGCTTGTCCTCATGGTAGGTTTGACCTCTCCACTCGTAAAGCGTGGAGAAGAACGCATGTCCTGATGGTAGGTTTGACCTCTCGACCCGTAAAGCGTGGAGAGGAATGCGTGTCCTAATGGTAGGTTTGACCTCTCAACCCATAAAGCGTGGAGAAGAACACATGTCCTGATGGTAGGTTTGACCTCTGAACCCGTAAAGCGTGGAGAGAAATGCATGTCCCGATGGTAGGTTTGACCTCTCAACCCGTAAAGCGTGGAGAAGAAAACATGTTCTGATGGTAGGTTTGACCTCAATCCGTCAAGCGTGGAGAAGAACACATGTTATGATGGTAGGCTTGACCTGAACCCGTAAAGCGTGGAGAGGAATGCGTGTTCTGATGGTGGGTTTGACCTCAACCCGTAAAGCGTGGAGAAGAACGCAAGACCTGATGGTAGGTTTGACCTCTCAACCCGTAAAGCGTGGGAAAAACGCTTGTCCTCATGGTAGGTTTGACCTCTCCACCCGTAAAGCGTGGAGAAGAACGTATGTCCTGATGGTAAGTTTGACCTCTCAAACCGTAAAGCGTGGAGAAGAACGCATGTCCTGATGGTAGGTTTGAGCTCTCAACCCGTAAAGCGTGGAGAAGAACGCATGTCCTGATGGTAGGTTTGAGCTCTCAACCCGTAAAGCGTGGAGAAGAACGCATGTCCTGATTGTAGGTTTGACCTCTCAACCCGTGAAGCGTGGAGAGAAATGCATGTCCCGATGGTAGGTTTGACCTCTCAACCCGTAAAGCGTGGAGAAGAAAACATGTTCTGCTGGTAGGTTTGACCTCAATCTGTCAAGCGTGGAGAAGAGCACATGTTCTGATGGTAGGTTTGACCTCAACCCGTAAAGCGTGGAGAGGAATGCGTGTTCTGATGGTAGATTTGACCTCAACCCGTAAAGCGTGGAGAGGAATGCGTGTTCTGATGGTAGGTTTAACCTCAACCCGTAAAGCGTGGAGAGGAATGCGTGTCCTGATGGTAGGTTTGACCTCAACCCGTAAAGTGTGGAGAGAAACGCGTGTCCTGATGGTGGGTTTGACCTCAACCCGTAAAGCGTGGAAAGGAATGCGTGTCCTGATGGTAGGTTTGACCTCAATCCGTAAAGCGTGGAGAAGAACACATGTCCTGATGGTAGGTTTGACCTCTCAACCCGTAAAGCGTGGAGAAGAACGCTTGTCCTGATGGTAGGATTGACCTCTCAACCGGTAAAGCGTGGAGAGGAACGCGTGTCCTGATGGTAGGTTTGACCTCAACCCGTAAAGCGTGGAGAGGAATGCGTGTTCTGATGGTAGGTTTGACCTCTCAATCCGTAAAGCGTGGAGAGGAATGCGTGTCCTGATGGTAGGTTTGACCTCAACCCGTAAAGCGTGGAGAAGAACGCGTGTCTTGATGGTAGGTTTGACCTCTCAACCCGTAAAGCGTGGAGAGGAATGCGTGTCCTAATGGTAGGTTTGACCTCTCAATCCGTAAAGCGTAGAGAGGAATGCGTGTCCTGATGGTGGGTTTGACCTCTCAATCCGTAAAGCGTTGAGAGGAATGCGTGTCCTGATGGTAGGTTTGACCTCAACCCGTAAAGCGTGGAGAAGAACACATTTCTTGATGGTAGGTTTTACCTCTCAACCCGTAAAGCGTGGAGAAGAACGCATGTCTTCATGGTAGGTTTAACCTCTCAATCCGTAAAGCGTGGAGAAGAAAACATGTTCTGATGGTAGGTTTGAACTCTCAACCGTAAAGCGTGGAGAGGAATGCGTGTCTTGATGGTAGGTTTGACCTCTCTACCCGTAAAGCGTGGAGAAGAACGCATGTCCTGATGCTAGGTTCGACCTCTCAGCCCGTAAAGCGTGGAGAAGAAAACATGTTCTGATGGTAGGTTTGACCTCAATCCGTAAAGCGTGGAGAGGAACGCTTGTCCTCATGGTAGGTTTGACCTCTCAATCCGTAAAGCGTGGAGAAGAACGCAAGACCTGATGGTAGGTTTGACCTCTCAACCCGTGAAGCGTGGAGAAGAACGTTTGTCCTCATGGTAGGTTTGACCTCTCCACTCGTAAAGCGTGGAGAAGAACGCATGTCCTGATGGTAGGTTTGACCTCTCGACCCGTAAAGCGTTGAGAGGAATCTATGTCCTGATGGTAGGTTTGACCTCTCAACCCGTAAAGCGTGGAGAAGAACGCAAGACCTGATGGTAGGTTTGACCTCTCAACCCGTAAAGCGTGGAGAAGAACGCTTGTCCTCATGGTAGGTTTGACCTCTCCACCCGTAAAGCGTGCAGAAGAACGCATGTCCTGATGGTAGGTTTGAGCTCTCAACCCGTAAAGCGTGGAGAAGAACGCATGTCCTGATGGTAGGTTTGACCTCTCAACCCGTAAAGCGTGGAGAGAAATGCATGTCCCGATGGTAGGTTTGACCTCAATCCGGAAAGCGTGGAGAGGAGTGCGTGACCTGACGGTAGGTTTGACCTCAACCCGTAAAGCGTGGAGAGGAACGCGTGTCCTGATGGTAGGTTTGACCTCAACCCGTAAAGCGTGGAAAGGAATGCATGTCCTGATGGTAGGTTTGACCTCTCAACCCGTAAAGCGTGGAGAGGAACACATGTCCTGATGGTAGGTTTGACCTCTCAACCCGTAAAGCGTGGAGAAGAACACATGTCCTGATGGTAGGTTTGACCTCTCAACCCGTAAAGCGTGGAGAAGAACGCTTGTCCTCATGGTAGGTTTGACCTGAACCCGTAAAGCGTGGAGAAGAACGCAAGACCTGATGTTAGGTTTGACCTCTCAACCCGTAAAGCGTGGAGAAGAACGCTTGTCCTCATGGTAGGTATGACCTCTCCACCCATAAAGCGTGGAGAAGAACGCTTGTCCTGATGGTAGGTTTGACCTCTCAACCCGTAAAGCGTGGAGAGGAATGCGTGTTCTGATGGTGGGTTTGACCTCAACCCGTAAAGCGTGGAGAAGAACGCAAGACCTGATGGTAGGTTTGACCTCTCAACCCGTAAAGCGTGGGAAAAACGCTTGTCCTCATGGTAGGTTTGACCTCTCCACCCGTAAAGCGTGGAGAAGAACGTATGTCCTGATGGTAAGTTTGACCTCTCAAACCGTAAAGCGTGGAGAAGAACGCATGTCCTGATGGTAGGTTTGAGCTCTCAACCCGTAAAGCGTGGAGAAGAACGCATGTCCTGATGGTAGGTTTGAGCTCTCAACCCGTAAAGCGTGGAGAAGAACGCATGTCCTGATGGTAGGTTTGACCTCTCAACCCGTGAAGCGTGGAGAGAAATGCATGTCCCGATGGTAGGTTTGACCTCTCAACCCGTAAAGCGTGGAGAAGAAAACATGTTCTGCTGGTAGGTTTGACCTCAATCTGTCAAGCGTGGAGAAGAGCACATGTTCTGATGGTAGGTTTGACCTCAACCCGTAAAGCGTGGAGAGGAATGCGTGTTCTGATGGTAGATTTGACCTCAACCCGTAAAGCGTGGAGAGGAATGCGTGTTCTGATGGTAGGTTTAACCTCAACCCGTAAAGCGTGGAGAGGAATGCGTGTCCTGATGATAGGTTTGACCTCAACCCGTAAAGTGTGGAGAGAAACGCGTGTCCTGATGGTGGGTTTGACCTCAACCCGTAAAGCGTGGAAAGGAATGCGTGTCCTGATGGTAGGTTTGACCTCAATCCGTAAAGCGTGGAGAAGAACACATGTCCTGATGGTAGGTTTGACCTCAATCCGTAAAGCGTGGAGAAGAACACATGTCCTGATGGTAGGTTTGACCTCTCAACCCGTAAAGCGTGGAGAAGAACGCTTGTCCTGATGGTAGGATTGACCTCTCAACCGGTAAAGCGTGGAGAGGAACGCGTGTCCTGATGGTAGGTTTGACCTCAACCCGTAAAGCGTGGAGAGGAATGCGTGTTCTGATGGTAGGTTTGACCTCTCAATCCGTAAAGCGTGGAGAGGAATGCGTGTCCTGATGGTAGGTTTGACCTCAACCCGTAAAGCGTGGAGAAGAACGCGTGTCTTGATGGTAGGTTTGACCTCTCAACCCGTAAAGCGTGGAGAGGAATGCGTGTCCTAATGGTAGGTTTGACCTCTCAATCCGTAAAGCGTAGAGAGGAATGCGTGTCCTGATGGTGGGTTTGACCTCTCAATCCGTAAAGCGTTGAGAGGAATGCGTGTCCTGATGGTAGGTTTGACCTCAACCCGTAAAGCGTGGAGAAGAACACATTTCTTGATGGTAGGTTTTACCTCTCAACCCGTAAAGCGTGGAGAAGAAAACATGTTCTGATGGTAGGTTTGAACTCTCAACCGTAAAGCGTGGAGAGGAATGCGTGTCTTGATGGTAGGTTTGACCTCTCTACCCGTAAAGCGTGGAGAAGAACGCATGTCCTGATGCTAGGTTTGACCTCTCAGCCCGTAAAGCGTGGAGAAGAAAACATGTTCTGATGGTAGGTTTGACCTCAATCCGTAAAGCGTGGAGAGGAACGCTTGTCCTCATGGTAGGTTTGACCTCTCAATCCGTAAAGCGTGGAGAAGAACGCAAGACCTGATGGTAGGTTTGACCTCTCAACCCGTGAAGCGTGGAGAAGAACGTTTGTCCTCATGGTAGGTTTGACCTCTCCACTCGTAAAGCGTGGAGAAGAACGCATGTCCTGATGGTAGGTTTGACCTCTCGACCCGTAAAGCGTTGAGAGGAATCTATGTCCTGATGGTAGGTTTGACCTCTCAACCCGTAAAGCGTGGAGAAGAACGCAAGACCTGATGGTAGGTTTGACCTCTCAACCCGTAAAGCGTGGAGAAGAACGCTTGTCCTCATGGTAGGTTTGACCTCTCCACCCGTAAAGCGTGCAGAAGAACGCATGTCCTGATGGTAGGTTTGAGCTCTCAACCCGTAAAGCGTGGAGAAGAACGCATGTCCTGATGGTAGGTTTGACCTCTCAACCCGTAAAGCGTGGAGAGAAATGCATGTCCCGATGGTAGGTTTGACCTCAATCCGGAAAGCGTGGAGAGGAGTGCGTGACCTGACGGTAGGTTTGACCTCAACCCGTAAAGCGTGGAGAGGAACGCGTGTCCTGATGGTAGGTTTGACCTCAACCCGTAAAGCGTGGAAAGGAATGCATGTCCTGATGGTAGGTTTGACCTCTCAACCCGTAAAGCGTGGAGAGGAACACATGTCCTGATGGTAGGTTTGACCTCTCAACCCGTAAAGCGTGGAGAAGAACACATGTCCTGATGGTAGGTTTGACCTCTCAACCCGTAAAGCGTGGAGAAGAACGCTTGTCCTCATGGTAGGTTTGACCTGAACCCGTAAAGCGTGGAGAGGAATGCGTGTTGTGATGGTAGGTTTGACCTCAACCCGTAAAGCGTGGAGAAGAACGCAAGACCTGATGTTAGGTTTGACCTCTCAACCCGTAAAGCGTGGAGAAGAACGCTTGTCCTCATGGTAGGTATGACCTCTCCACCCATAAAGCGTGGAGAAGAACGCTTGTCCTGATGGTAGGTTTGACCTCTCAACCCGTAAAGCGTGGAGAGGAATGCATGTCCTGATGGTAGGTTTGACCTCTCAACCCGTAAAGCGTGGAGAAGAAAACATGTTCTGATGGTAGGTTTGACCTCAATCCGTCAAGCGTGGAGAAGAACACATGTTCTGATGGTAGGTTTGACTTCAACCCGTAAAGCGTGGAGAGGAATGCGTGTTCTGATGGTAGGTTTGACCTCAACCCGTGAAGCGTGGAGAGGAATGCGTGTTCTGATGGTAGGTTTGACCCCAACCCGTAAAGCGTGGAGAAGAACGCAAGACCTGATGGTAGGCTTGACCTCTCAACCCGTAAAGCGTGGGAAAAACGCTTGTCCTCATGGTAGGTTTGACCTCTCCACCCGTAAAGCGTGGAGAAGAACGTATGTCCTGATGGTAAGTTTGACCTCTCAAACCGTAAAGCGTGGAGAAGAACGCATGTCCTGATGGTAGGTTTGAGCTCTCAACCCGTAAAGCGTGGAGAAGAACGCATGTCCTGATGGTAGGTTTGAGCTCTCAACCCGTAAAGCGTGGAGAAGAACGCATGTCCTGATGGTAGGTTTGACCTCTCAACCCGTGAAGCGTAGAGAGAAATGCATGTCCCGATGGTAGGTTTGACCTCTCAACCCGTAAAGCGTGGAGACGAAAACATGTTCTGCTGGTAGGTTTGACCTCAATCTGTCAAGCGTGGAGAAGAACACATGTTCTGATGGTAGGTTTGACCTCAACCCGTAAAGCGTGGAGAGGAATGCGTGTTCTGATGGTAGATTTGACCTCAACCCGTAAAGCGTGGAGAGGAATGCGTGTTCTGATGGTAGGTTTAACCTCAACCCGTAAAGCGTGGAGAGGAATGCGTGTCCTGATGGTAGGTTTGACCTCAACCCGTAAAGTGTGGAGAGAAACGCGTGTCCTGATGGTGGGTTTGACCTCAACCCGTAAAGCGTGGAAAGGAATGCGTGTCCTGATGGTAGGCTTGACCTCAATCCGTAAAGCGTGGAGAAGAACACATGTCCTGATGGTAGGTGTGACCTCAATCCGTAAAGCGTGGAGAAGAACACATGTCCTGATGGTAGGTTTGACCTCTCAACCCGTAAAGCGTGGAGAAGAACGCTTGTCCTGATGGTAGGATTGACCTCTCAACCGGTAAAGCGTGGAGAGGAACGCGTGTCCTGATGGTAGGTTTGACCTCAACCCGTAAAGCGTGGGGAGGAATGCGTGTTCTGATGGTAGGTTTGACCTCTCAATCCGTAAAGCGTGGAGAGGAATGCGTGTCCTGATGGTAGGTTTGACCTCAACCCGTAAAGCGTGGAGAAGAACGCGTGTCTTGATGGTAGGTTTGACCTCTCAACCCGTAAAGCGTGGAGAGGAATGCGTGTCCTAATGGTAGGTTTGACCTCTCAATCCGTAAAGCGTAGAGAGGAATGCGTGTCCTGATGGTGGGTTTGACCTCTCAATCCGTAAAGCGTTGAGAGGAATGCGTGTCCTGATGGTAGGTTTGACCTCAACCCGTAAAGCGTGGAGAAGAACACATTTCTTGATGGTAGGTTTTACCTCTCAACCCGTAAAGCGTGGAGAAGAACGCATGTCCTCATGGTAGGTTTAACCTCTCAATCCGTAAAGCGTGGAGAAGAAAACATGTTCTGATGGTAGGTTTGAACTCTCAACCGTAAAGCGTGGAGAGGAATGCGTGTCTTGATGGTAGGTTTGACCTCTCTACCCGTAAAGCGTGGAGAAGAACGCATGTCCTGATGCTAGGTTCGACCTCTCAGCCCGTAAAGCGTGGAGAAGAAAACATGTTCTGATGGTAGGTTTGACCTCAATCCGTAAATCGTGGAGAGGAACGCTTGTCCTCATGGTAGGTTTGACCTCTCAATCCGTAAAGCGTGGAGAAGAACGCAAGACCTGATGGTAGGTTTGACCTCTCAACCCGTGAAGCGTGGAGAAGAACGTTTGTCCTCATGGTAGGTTTGACCTCTCCACTCGTAAAGCGTGGAGAAGAACGCATGTCCTGATGGTAGGTTTGACCTCTCGACCCGTAAAGCGTTGAGAGGAATCTATGTCCTGATGGTAGGTTTGACCTCTCAACCCGTAAAGCGTGGAGAAGAACGCAAGACCTGATGGTAGGTTTGACCTCTCAACCCGTAAAGCGTGGAGAAGAACGCTTGTCCTCATGGTAGGTTTGACCTCTCCACCCGTAAAGCGTGCAGAAGAACGCATGTCCTGATGGTAGGTTTGAGCTCTCAACCCGTAAAGCGTGGAGAAGAACGCATGTCCTGATGGTAGGTTTGACCTCTCAACCCGTAAAGCGTGGAGAGAAATGCATGTCCCGATGGTAGGTTTGACCTCAATCCGGAAAGCGTGGAGAGGAGTGCGTGACCTGACGGTAGGTTTGACCTCAACCCGTAAAGCGTGGAGAGGAACGCGTGTCCTGATGGTAGGTTTGACCTCAACCCGTAAAGCGTGGAAAGGAATGCATGTCCTGATGGTAGGTTTGACCTCTCAACCCGTAAAGCGTGGAGGGGAACACATGTCCTGATGGTAGGTTTGACCTCTCAACCCGTAAGGCGTGGAGAAGAACACATGTCCTGATGGTAGGTTTGACCTCTCAACCCGTAAAGCGTGGAGAAGAACGCGTGTCCTGATGGTAGGTTTGACCTCTCAACCCGTGAAGCGTAGAGAGAAATGCATGTCCCGATGGTAGGTTTGACCTCTCAACCCGTAAAGCGTGGAGACGAAAACATGTTCTGCTGGTAGGTTTGACCTCAATCTGTCAAGCGTGGAGAAGAACACATGTTCTGATGGTAGGTTTGACCTCAACCCGTAAAGCGTGGAGAGGAATGCGTGTTCTGATGGTAGATTTGACCTCAACCCGTAAAGCGTGGAGAGGAATGCGTGTTCTGATGGTAGGTTTAACCTCAACCCGTAAAGCGTGGAGAGGAATGCGTGTCCTGATGGTAGGTTTGACCTCAACCCGTAAAGTGTGGAGAGAAACGCGTGTCCTGATGGTGGGTTTGACCTCAACCCGTAAAGCGTGGAAAGGAATGCGTGTCCTGATGGTAGGCTTGACCTCAATCCGTAAAGCGTGGAGAAGAACACATGTCCTGATGGTAGGTGTGACCTCAATCCGTAAAGCGTGGAGAAGAACACATGTCCTGATGGTAGGTTTGACCTCTCAACCCGTAAAGCGTGGAGAAGAACGCTTGTCCTGATGGTAGGATTGACCTCTCAACCGGTAAAGCGTGGAGAGGAACGCGTGTCCTGATGGTAGGTTTGACCTCAACCCGTAAAGCGTGGGGAGGAATGCGTGTTCTGATGGTAGGTTTGACCTCTCAATCCGTAAAGCGTGGAGAGGAATGCGTGTCCTGATGGTAGGTTTGACCTCAACCCGTAAAGCGTGGAGAAGAACGCGTGTCTTGATGGTAGGTTTGACCTCTCAACCCGTAAAGCGTGGAGAGGAATGCGTGTCCTAATGGTAGGTTTGACCTCTCAATCCGTAAAGCGTAGAGAGGAATGCGTGTCCTGATGGTGGGTTTGACCTCTCAATCCGTAAAGCGTTGAGAGGAATGCGTGTCCTGATGGTAGGTTTGACCTCAACCCGTAAAGCGTGGAGAAGAACACATTTCTTGATGGTAGGTTTTACCTCTCAACCCGTAAAGCGTGGAGAAGAACGCATGTCCTCATGGTAGGTTTAACCTCTCAATCCGTAAAGCGTGGAGAAGAAAACATGTTCTGATGGTAGGTTTGAACTCTCAACCGTAAAGCGTGGAGAGGAATGCGTGTCTTGATGGTAGGTTTGACCTCTCTACCCGTAAAGCGTGGAGAAGAACGCATGTCCTGATGCTAGGTTCGACCTCTCAGCCCGTAAAGCGTGGAGAAGAAAACATGTTCTGATGGTAGGTTTGACCTCAATCCGTAAATCGTGGAGAGGAACGCTTGTCCTCATGGTAGGTTTGACCTCTCAATCCGTAAAGCGTGGAGAAGAACGCAAGACCTGATGGTAGGTTTGACCTCTCAACCCGTGAAGCGTGGAGAAGAACGTTTGTCCTCATGGTAGGTTTGACCTCTCCACTCGTAAAGCGTGGAGAAGAACGCATGTCCTGATGGTAGGTTTGACCTCTCGACCCGTAAAGCGTTGAGAGGAATCTATGTCCTGATGGTAGGTTTGACCTCTCAACCCGTAAAGCGTGGAGAAGAACGCAAGACCTGATGGTAGGTTTGACCTCTCAACCCGTAAAGCGTGGAGAAGAACGCTTGTCCTCATGGTAGGTTTGACCTCTCCACCCGTAAAGCGTGCAGAAGAACGCATGTCCTGATGGTAGGTTTGAGCTCTCAACCCGTAAAGCGTGGAGAAGAACGCATGTCCTGATGGTAGGTTTGACCTCTCAACCCGTAAAGCGTGGAGAGAAATGCATGTCCCGATGGTAGGTTTGACCTCAATCCGGAAAGCGTGGAGAGGAGTGCGTGACCTGACGGTAGGTTTGACCTCAACCCGTAAAGCGTGGAGAGGAACGCGTGTCCTGATGGTAGGTTTGACCTCAACCCGTAAAGCGTGGAAAGGAATGCATGTCCTGATGGTAGGTTTGACCTCTCAACCCGTAAAGCGTGGAGGGGAACACATGTCCTGATGGTAGGTTTGACCTCTCAACCCGTAAGGCGTGGAGAAGAACACATGTCCTGATGGTAGGTTTGACCTCTCAACCCGTAAAGCGTGGAGAAGAACGCTTGTCCTCATGGTAGGTTTGACCTGAACCCGTAAAGCGTGGAGAGGAATGCGTGTTGTGATGGTAGGTTTGACCTCAACCCGTAAAGCGTGGAGAAGAACGCAAGACCTGATGGTAGGTTTGACCTCTCAACCCGTAAAGCGTGGAGAAGAACGCTTGTCCTCATGGTAGGTTTGACCTCTCCACCCATAAAGCGTGGAGAAGAACGCATGTCCTGATGGTAGGTTTGACCTCTCAACCCGTAAAGCGTGGAGAGGAATGCATGTCCTGATGGTAGGTTTGACCTCTCAACCCGTAAAGCGTGGAGAAGAAAACATGTTCTGATGGTAGGTTTGACCTCAATCCGTCAAGCGTGGAGAAGAACACATGTTCTGATGGTAGGTTTGACTTCAACCCGTAAAGCGTGGAGAGGAATGCGTGTTCTGATGGTAGGTTTGACCTCAACCCGTGAAGCGTGGAGAGGAATGCGTGTTCTGATGGTAGGTTTGACCCCAACCCGTAAAGCGTGGAGAGGAATGCGTGTTCTGATGGTAGGTTTGACCTCAATCCGTAAAGCGTGGAGAGGAATGCGTGTTCTGATGGTAGGTTTGACCTCAGCCCGTAAAACGTGGAGAGGAACGCGTGTCCTCATGGTAGGTTTGACCTCTCAACCCGTAAAGCGTGGAGAAGAACGCATGTCCTGATGGTAGGTTTGACCTCTCAACCCGTAAAGCGTGGAGAAGAACACATGTCCTGATGGTAGGTTTGACCTCAACCCGTAAAGCGTGGAAAAGAACGCATGTCCTGATGGTAGGTTTGACCTCTCAACCAGTAAAGCGTTGAGAAGAACGCGTGTCCTGATGGTAGGTTTGACCTCTCAACCCGTAAAGCGTGGAGAAGAGCGCATGTCCTGATGGTAGGTTTGACCTTAACCCGTAAAGCGTGGAGAGGAATGCGTGTCCTGACGGTAGGTTTGACCTCAATCCGTAAAGCGTGGAGAGGAACGCGTGTCCTGATGGTAGGTTTGACCTCAACCCGTAAAGCGTGGAGAGGAATGCATGTCCTGATGGTAGGTTTGACCTCAATCCATAAAGCGTGAAGAGGAATGCGTGTCCTGATGGTAGGTTTGACCTCTCAACCCGTAAAGCGTGGAGAAGAACGCAAGACCTGATGGTAGGTTTGACCTCTCAACCCGTAAAGCGTGGAGAACAACGCTTGTCCTCATGGTAGGTTTGACCTCTCCACCCGTAAAGCGTGGAGAAGAACGCATGTCCTGATGGTGGGTTTGACCTCTCAACCCGTAAAGCGTGGAGAGGAATGCATGTCCTGATGGTAGGTTTGACCTCTCAACCCGTAAAGCGTGGAGAAGAACACATGTCCTGATGGTAGGTTTGACCTCTCTACCCGTAAAGCGTGGAGAAGAACGCATGTCCTGATGCTAGGTTTGACCTCTCAACCCGTAAAGCGTGGAGAAGAAAACATGTTCTGATAGTAGGTTTGACCTCAATCCGTAAAGCGTGGAGAGGAGCGCTTGTCCTCATGGTAGGTTTGACCTCTCAATCCGTAAAGCGTGGAAAAGAACGCAAGACCTGATGGTAGGTTTGACCTCTCAACCCGTAAAGCGTGGAGAAGAACGCTTGTCCTCATGGTAGGTTTGACCTCTCCACCCGTAAAGCGTGGAGAAGAACACATGTCCTGATGATAAGTTTGACCTCTCAACCCGTAAAGCGTGGAGAGGAATGCGTGTTCTGGTGGTAGGTTTGACCTCAATCCGTAAAGCGTGGACAGGAATGCGTGTTCTGATGGTATGTTTGACCTCAACCCGTAAAGCGTGGAGAGGAATGCGTGTCCTGATGGTAGGTTTGACCTCAACCCGTGAAGCGTGGAGAGGAATGCGTGTTCTGATGGTAGGTTTGACCTCAACCCGTAAAGCATGGAGAGGAATGCGTGTTCTGATGGTAGGTTTGACCTCAACCCGTAAAGCGTGGAGAGGAATGCGTGTCCTGATGGTAGGTTTGCCCTCAATCCATAAAGCGTGGAGAGGAACGCGTGTCCTGATGGTAGGTTTGACCTCTCAACCCGTAAAGCGTGGAGAAGAACGCAAGACCTGATGGTAGGTTTGACCTCTCAACCCGTAAAGCGTGGAGAAGAACGCTTGTCCTCGTGGTAGGTTTGACCTCTCCACCCATAAAGCGTGGAGAGGAACACATGTCCTGATAGTAGGTTTGACCTCTCAACCCGTAAAGCGTGGAGAAGAACACATGTCCTGATGGTAGGTTTGACCTCTCAACCCGTAAAGCGTGGAGAAGAACACATGTCCTGATGGTAGGTTTGACCTCTCAACCCGTAAAGCGTGGAAAAGAACGCTTGTCCTCATGGTAGGTTTAACCTCTCAACCCGTAAAGCGTGGAGAAGAAAACATGTTCTGATGGTAGGTTTGACCTCTCAACCGTAAAGCGTGGAGAGAAACACATGTCCTGATAGTAGGTTTGACCTCTTAACCCGTAAAGCGTGGAGAAGAACACATGTCCTGATGGTAGGTTTGACCTCTCAACTCGTAAAGCGTGGAGAAGAACGCAAGACCTGATGGTAGGTTTGACCTCTCAACCCGTAAAGCGTGGAGAAGAACACATGTCCTCATGGTAGGTTTGACCTCTCAACCCGTAAAGCGTGGAGAAGAACACATGTCCTATTAGTAGGTTTGACCTCTCAACCCGTAAAGCGTGGAGAAGAACACATGTCCTGATGGTAGGTTTGACCTCTCAACCCGTAAAGCGTGGAGAAGAACGCTTGTCCTCATGGTAGGTTTGACCTGAACCCGTAAAGCGTGGAGAGGAATGCATGTCCTGATGGTAGGTTTGACCTCTCAACCCGTAAAGCGTGGAGAAGAACGCATGTCCTGATGGTAGGTTTGACCTCTCAACCCGTAAAGCGTGGAGAGGAACACATATCCTGATGGTAGGTTTGACCTCTCAACCCGTAAAGCGTGGAGAAGAACACATGTCCTGATGGTAGGTTTGACCTCTCAACCCGTAAAGCGTGGAGAAGAACGCTTGTCCTCATGGTAGGTTTGACCTGAACCCGTAAAGCGTGGAGAGGAATGCGTGTTCTGATGGTAGGTTTGACCTCAACCCGTAAAGCGTGGAGAAGAACGTAAGACCTGATTGTAGGTTTGACCTCTCAACCCGTAAAGCGTGGAGAAGAACGCTTGTCCTCATGGTAGGTTTGCCCTCTCCACCCGTAAAGCGTGGAGAAGAACGTATGTCCTGATGGTAGGTTTGCCCTCTCAACCCGTAAAGCGTGGAGAGGAATGCATGTCCTGATAGTAGGATCGACCTCTCAACCCATAAAGCGTGGAGAGGAACACATGTCCTGATAGTAGGTTTGACCTCTCAACCCGTAAAGCGTGGAGAAGAACACATGTCCTGATGGTAGGTTTGACCTCTCAACCCGTAAAGCGTGGAGAAGAACGCTTGTCCTCATGGTAGGTTTGACCTGAACCCGTAAAGCGTGGAGAGGAATGCATGTCCTGATGGTAGGTTTGACCTCTCAACCCGTAAAGCGTGGAGAAGAAAACTCGTTCTGATGGTAGGTTTGACCTCAATCCGTAAAGCGTGGAGAGGAATGCGTGTTCTGATAGTAGGTTTGACCTCAACCCGTAAAGCGTGGAGAGGAATGCGTGTTCTGATGGTAGGTTTGACCTCAACCCGTAAAGCGTGGAGAGGAATGCGTGTTCTGATGGTAGGTTTGACCTCAATGCGTAAAGCGTGGAGAGGAATGCGTATTCTGATGGTGGGTTTGACCTCAGCCCGTAAAGCGTGGAGAGGAACGCGTGTCCTCATGGTAGGTTTTACCTCTCAATCCGTCAAGCGTGGAGAAGAACACATGTTCTGATGGTAGGTTTGACCTCAACCCGTAAAGCGTGGAGAGGAATGCGTGTTCTGATGGTAGGTTTGACCTCAACCCGTAAAGCGTGGAGAGGAATGTGTGTTCTGATAGTAGGTTTGACCTCAACCCGTAAAACGTGCAGAGGAATGCGTGTTCTGATGGTAGGTTTGACCTCAATCCGTAAAGCGTGGAGAGGAATGCGTGTTCTGATGGTGGGTTTGACCTCTCAACCCGTAAAGCGTGGAGAAGAACACATGTCCTGATGGTAGGTTTGACCTCTCTACCCGTAAAGCGTGGAGAAGAACGCATGTCCTGATGCTAGGTTTGACCTCTCAACCCGTAAAGCATGGAGAAGAAAACATGTTCTGATGGTAGGTTTGACCTCAATCCGTAAAGCGTGGAGAGGAGCGCTTGTCCTCATGGTAGGTTTGACCTTTCAATCCGTAAAGCGTGGAGAAGAACGCAAGACCTGATGGTAGGTTTGACCTCTCAACCCGTAAAGCGTGGAGAAGAACGCTTGTCCTCATGGTAGGTTTGACCTCTCCACCCGTAAAGCGTGGAGAAGAACACATGTCCTGATGGTAGGTTTGACCTCTCAACCCGTAAAGCGTGGAGAGGAATGCGTGTTCTGGTGGTAGGTTTGACCTCAATCCGTAAAGCGTGGAGAGGAATGCGTGTTCTGATGGTATGTTTGACCTCAACCCGTAAAGCGTGGAGAGGAATGCGTGTCCTGATGGTAGGTTTGACCTCAACCCGTAAAGCGTGGAGAGGAATGCATGTCCTGATGGTAGGTTTGACCTCAATCCATAAAGCGTGGAGAGGAACGCGTGTCCTGATGGTAGGTTTGACCTCTCAACCCGTAAAGCGTGGAGAAGAACGCAAGACCTGATGGTAGGTTTGACCTCTCAACCCGTAAACGTGGAGAAGAACGCTTGTCCTCGTGGTAGGTTTGACCTCTCCACCCGTAAAGCGTGGAGAAGAACGCATGTCCTGATGGTAGGTTTGACCTCTCAACCCGTAAAGCGTGGAGAGGAACACATATCCTGATGGTAGGTTTGACCTCTCAACCCGTAAAGCGTGGAGAAGAACACATGTCCTGATGGTAGGTTTGACCTCTCAACCCGTAAAGCGTGGAGAAGAACGCTTGTCCTCATGGTAGGTTTGACCTGAACCCGTAAAGCGTGGAGAGGAATGCGTGTTCTGATGGTAGGCTTGACCTCAACCCGTAAAGCGTGGAGAAGAACGCAAGACCTGATGGTAGGTTTGACCTCTCAACCCGTAAAGCGTGGAGAAGAACGCTTGTCCTCATGGTAGGTTTGACCTCTCCACCCGTAAAGCGTGGAGAAGAACATATGTCCTGATGGTAGGTTTGACCTCTCAACCCGTAAAGCGTGGAGAGGAATGCATGTCCTGATGGTAGGATCGACCTCTCAACCCATAAACCGTGGAGAGGAACACATGTCCTGATAGTAGGTTTGACCTCTCAACCCGTAAAGCGTGGAGAAGAACGCTTGTCCTCATGGTAGGTTTGACCTGAACCCGTAAAGCGTGGAGAGGAATGCATGTCCTGATGGTAGGTTTGACCTCTCAACCCGTAAAGCGTGGAGAATAACGCATGTCCTGATGGTAGGTTTGACCTCTCAACCCGTAAAGCGTGGAGAGGAATGCATGTCCTGATGGTAGGTTTGACCTCTCAACCCGTAAAGCGTGGAGAAGAAAACTCGTTCTGCATGTCCTGATGGTAGGTTTGACCTCTCAACCCGTAAAGCGTGGAGAAGAAAACTCGTTCTGATGGTAGGTTTGACCTCAATCCGTCAAGCGTGGAGAAGAACACATGTTCTGATGGTAGGTTTGACCTCAACCCGTAAAGCGTGGAGAGGAATGCGTGTTCTGATGGTAGGTTTGACCTCAACCCGTAAAGCGTGGAGAGGAATGCGTGTTCTGATGGTAGGTTTGACCTCAACCCGTAAAGCGTGGAGAGGAATGCGTGTTCTGATGGTAGGTTTGACCCCAATCCGTAAAGCGTGGAGAGGAATGCGTGTTATGATGGTGGGTTTGACCTCAGCCCGTAAAGCGTGGAGAGGAGCGCGTGTCTTCATGGTAGGTTTTACCTCTCAATCCGTCAAGCGTGGAGAAGAAAACATGTTCTGATGGTAGGTTTGACCTCAACCCGTAAAGCGTGGAGAGGAATGCGTGTTCTGATGGTAGGTTTGACCTCAACCCGTAAAGCGTGGAGAGGAATGCGTGTTCTGATGGTAGGTTTGACCTCAACCCGTAAAGCGTGGAGAAGAACACATGTTCTGATGGTAGGTTTGATCTCAACCCGTAAAGCGTGGAGAGGAATGCGTGTCCTGATGGTGGGTTTACCTCAACCCGTAAAGCGTAGAGAGGAAAGCGTGTCCTGGCGGTAGGTTTGACCTCAACCCGTAAAGCGTGGAGAGGAATGCGTGTCTTGATGGTAGGTTTGACCTCAACCCGTAAAGCGTGGAGAGGAACGCTTGTCCTCATGGTAGGTTTGACCTGAACCCGTAAAGCGTGGAGAGGAATGCATGTCCTGATGGTAGGTTTGACCTCTCAATCCGTAAAGCGTGGAGAAGAACGCATGTCCTGATGGTAGGTTTGACCTCTCAACCCGTAAAGCGTGGAGAGGAATGCATGTCCTGATGGTAGGTTTGACCTCTCAACCCGTAAAGCGTGGAGAAGAAAACTCGTTCTGATGGTAGGTTTGACCTCAATCCGTAAAGCGTGAAGAGGAATGCGTGTTCTGATAGTAGGTTTGACCTCAACCCGTAAAGTGTGGAGAGGAATGCGTGTTCTGATGGTAGGTTTGACCTCAACCCGTAAAGCGTGGAGAGGAATGCGTGTTCTGATGGTAGGTTTGACCTCAATGCGTAAAGCGTGGAGAGGAATGCGTGTTCTGATGGTGGGTTTGACCTCAGCCCGTAAAGCGTGGAGAGGAACGCGTGTCCTCATGGTAGGTTTTACCTCTCAATCCGTCAAACGTGGAGAAGAACACATGTTCTGATGGTAGGTTTGACCTCAACCCGTAAAGCGTGGAGAGGAATGCGTGTTCTGATGGTAGGTTTGACCTCAACCCGTAAAGCGTGGAGAGGAATGTGTGTTCTGATGGTAGGTTTGACCTCAACCCGTAAAACGTGGAGAGGAATGCGTGTTCTGATGGTGGTTTGACCTCAATCCGTAAAGCGTGAAGAGGAATGCGTGTTCTGATGGTGGGTTTGACCTCTCAACCCGTAAAGCGTGAAGAAGAACACATGTCCTGATGGTAGGTTTGACCTCTCTACCCGTAAAGCGTGGAGAAGAACGCATGTCCTGATGCTAGGTTTGACCTCTCAACCCGTAAAGCGTGGAGAAGAAAACATGTTCTGATGGTAGGTTTGACCGTGGATCCGTGGAGAAGAACGCTTGTCCTCGTGGTTTGACCTCTCAACCCGTAAAGCGTGGAGAAGAACGCTTGTCCTCATGGTAGGTTTGACCTCTCCACCCGTAAAGCGTGGAGAATAACACATGTCCTGATGGTAGGTTTGACCTCTCAACCCGTAAAGCGTGGAGAGGAATGCGTGTTCTGGTGGTAGGTTTGACCTCAATCCGTAAAGCGTGGAGAGGAATGCGTGTTCTGATGGTATGTTTGACCTCAACCCGTAAAGCGTGGAGAGGAATGCATGTCCTGATGGTAGGTTTGACCTCAATCCATAAAGCGTGGAGAGGAACGAGTGTCCTGATGGTAGGTTTGACCTCTCAACCCGTAAAGCGTGGAGAAGAACGCAAGACCTGATGGTAGGTTTGACCTCTCCACCCGTAAAGCGTGGAGAAGAACGCATGTCCTGATGGTAGGTTTGACCTCTCAACCCGTAAAGCGTGGAGAGGCCACATATCCTGATGGTAGGTTTGACCTCTCAACCTGTAAAGCGTGGAGAAGAACACATGTCCTGATGGTAGGTTGACCCCTCAACCCGTAAAGCGTGGAGAAGAACGCTTGTCCTCATGGTAGGTTTGACCTGAACCCGTGAAGCGTGGAGAGGAATGCGTGTTCTGATGGTAGGTTTGACCTCAACCCGTAAAGCGTGGAGAAGAACGTAAGACCTGATTGTAGGTTTGACCTCTCAACCCGTAAAGCGTGGAGAAGAACGCTTGTCCTCATGGTAGGTTTGACCTGAACCCGTAAAGCGTGGAGAGGAATGCGTGTTCTGATGGTAGGTTTGACCTCAACCCGTAAAGCGTGGAGAAGAACGTAAGACCTGATTGTAGGTTTGACCTCTCAACCCGTAAAGCGTGGAGAAGAACGCTTGTCCTCATGGTAGGTTTGCCCTCTCCACCCGTAAAGCGTGGAGAAGAACGTATGTCCTGATGGTAGGTTTGCCCTCTCAACCCGTAAAGCGTGGAGAGGAATGCATGTCCTGATAGTAGGATCGACCTCTCAACCCATAAAGCGTGGAGAGGAACACATGTCCTGATAGTAGGTTTGACCTCTCAACCCGTAAAGCGTGGAGAAGAACACATGTCCTGATGGTAGGTTTGACCTCTCAACCCGTAAAGCGTGGAGAAGAACGCTTGTCCTCATGGTAGGTTTGACCTGAACCCGTAAAGCGTGGAGAGGAATGCATGTCCTGATGGTAGGTTTGACCTCTCAACCCGTAAAGCGTGGAGAAGAAAACTCGTTCTGATGGTAGGTTTGACCTCAATCCGTAAAGCGTGGAGAGGAATGCGTGTTCTGATAGTAGGTTTGACCTCAACCCGTAAAGCGTGGAGAGGAATGCGTGTTCTGATGGTAGGTTTGACCTCAACCCGTAAAGCGTGGAGAGGAATGCGTGTTCTGATGGTAGGTTTGACCTCAATGCGTAAAGCGTGGAGAGGAATGCGTATTCTGATGGTGGGTTTGACCTCAGCCCGTAAAGCGTGGAGAGGAACGCGTGTCCTCATGGTAGGTTTTACCTCTCAATCCGTCAAGCGTGGAGAAGAACACATGTTCTGATGGTAGGTTTGACCTCAACCCGTAAAGCGTGGAGAGGAATGCGTGTTCTGATGGTAGGTTTGACCTCAACCCGTAAAGCGTGGAGAGGAATGTGTGTTCTGATAGTAGGTTTGACCTCAACCCGTAAAACGTGCAGAGGAATGCGTGTTCTGATGGTAGGTTTGACCTCAATCCGTAAAGCGTGGAGAGGAATGCGTGTTCTGATGGTGGGTTTGACCTCTCAACCCGTAAAGCGTGGAGAAGAACACATGTCCTGATGGTAGGTTTGACCTCTTTACCCGTAAAGCGTGGAGAAGAACGCATGTCCTGATGCTAGGTTTGACCTCTCAACCCGTAAAGCATGGAGAAGAAAACATGTTCTGATGGTAGGTTTGACCTCAATCCGTAAAGCGTGGAGAGGAGCGCTTGTCCTCATGGTAGGTTTGACCTTTCAATCCGTAAAGCGTGGAGAAGAACGCAAGACCTGATGGTAGGTTTGACCTCTCAACCCGTAAAGCGTGGAGAAGAACGCTTGTCCTCATGGTAGGTTTGACCTCTCCACCCGTAAAGCGTGGAGAAGAACACATGTCCTGATGGTAGGTTTGACCTCTCAACCCGTAAAGCGTGGAGAGGAATGCGTGTTCTGGTGGTAGGTTTGACCTCAATCCGTAAAGCGTGGAGAGGAATGCGTGTTCTGATGGTATGTTTGACCTCAACCCGTAAAGCGTGGAGAGGAATGCGTGTCCTGATGGTAGGTTTGACCTCAACCCGTAAAGCGTGGAGAGGAATGCATGTCCTGATGGTAGGTTTGACCTCAATCCATAAAGCGTGGAGAGGAACGCGTGTCCTGATGGTAGGTTTGACCTCTCAACCCGTAAACGTGGAGAAGAACGCTTGTCCTCGTGGTAGGTTTGACCTCTCCACCCGTAAAGCGTGGAGAAGAACGCATGTCCTGATGGTAGGTTTGACCTCTCAACCCGTAAAGCGTGGAGAGGAACACATATCCTGATGGTAGGTTTGACCTCTCAACCCGTAAAGCGTGGAGAAGAACACATGTCCTGATGGTAGGTTTGACCTCTCAACCCGTAAAGCGTGGAGAAGAACGCTTGTCCTCATGGTAGGTTTGACCTGAACCCGTAAAGCGTGGAGAGGAATGCGTGTTCTGATGGTAGGCTTGACCTCAACCCGTAAAGCGTGGAGAAGAACGCAAGACCTGATGGTAGGTTTGACCTCTCAACCCGTAAAGCGTGGAGAAGAACGCTTGTCCTCATGGTAGGTTTGACCTCTCCACCCGTAAAGCGTGGAGAAGAACATATGTCCTGATGGTAGGTTTGACCTCTCAACCCGTAAAGCGTGGAGAGGAATGCATGTCCTGATGGTAGGATCGACCTCTCAACCCATAAACCGTGGAGAGGAACACATGTCCTGATAGTAGGTTTGACCTCTCAACCCGTAAAGCGTGGAGAAGAACGCTTGTCCTCATGGTAGGTTTGACCTGAACCCGTAAAGCGTGGAGAGGAATGCATGTCCTGATGGTAGGTTTGACCTCTCAACCCGTAAAGCGTGGAGAATAACGCATGTCCTGATGGTAGGTTTGACCTCTCAACCCGTAAAGCGTGGAGAGGAATGCATGTCCTGATGGTAGGTTTGACCTCTCAACCCGTAAAGCGTGGAGAAGAAAACTCGTTCTGCATGTCCTGATGGTAGGTTTGACCTCTCAACCCGTAAAGCGTGGAGAAGAAAACTCGTTCTGATGGTAGGTTTGACCTCAATCCGTCAAGCGTGGAGAAGAACACATGTTCTGATGGTAGGTTTGACCTCAACCCGTAAAGCGTGGAGAGGAATGCGTGTTCTGATGGTAGGTTTGACCTCAACCCGTAAAGCGTGGAGAGGAATGCGTGTTCTGATGGTAGGTTTGACCTCAACCCGTAAAGCGTGGAGAGGAATGCGTGTTCTGATGGTAGGTTTGACCCCAATCCGTAAAGCGTGGAGAGGAATGCGTGTTATGATGGTGGGTTTGACCTCAGCCCGTAAAGCGTGGAGAGGAGCGCGTGTCCTCATGGTAGGTTTTACCTCTCAATCCGTCAAGCGTGGAGAAGAAAACATGTTCTGATGGTAGGTTTGACCTCAACCCGTAAAGCGTGGAGAGGAATGCGTGTTCTGATGGTAGGTTTGACCTCAACCCGTAAAGCGTGGAGAGGAATGCGTGTTCTGATGGTAGGTTTGACCTCAACCCGTAAAGCGTGGAGAAGAACACATGTTCTGATGGTAGGTTTGATCTCAACCCGTAAAGCGTGGAGAGGAATGCGTGTCCTGATGGTGGGTTTACCTCAACCCGTAAAGCGTAGAGAGGAAAGCGTGTCCTGGCGGTAGGTTTGACCTCAACCCGTAAAGCGTGGAGAGGAATGCGTGTCTTGATGGTAGGTTTGACCTCAACCCGTAAAGCGTGGAGAGGAACGCTTGTCCTCATGGTAGGTTTGACCTGAACCCGTAAAGCGTGGAGAGGAATGCATGTCCTGATGGTAGGTTTGACCTCTCAATCCGTAAAGCGTGGAGAAGAACGCATGTCCTGATGGTAGGTTTGACCTCTCAACCCGTAAAGCGTGGAGAGGAATGCATGTCCTGATGGTAGGTTTGACCTCTCAACCCGTAAAGCGTGGAGAAGAAAACTCGTTCTGATGGTAGGTTTGACCTCAATCCGTAAAGCGTGAAGAGGAATGCGTGTTCTGATAGTAGGTTTGACCTCAACCCGTAAAGTGTGGAGAGGAATGCGTGTTCTGATGGTAGGTTTGACCTCAACCCGTAAAGCGTGGAGAGGAATGCGTGTTCTGATGGTAGGTTTGACCTCAATGCGTAAAGCGTGGAGAGGAATGCGTGTTCTGATGGTGGGTTTGACCTCAGCCCGTAAAGCGTGGAGAGGAACGCGTGTCCTCATGGTAGGTTTTACCTCTCAATCCGTCAAACGTGGAGAAGAACACATGTTCTGATGGTAGGTTTGACCTCAACCCGTAAAGCGTGGAGAGGAATGCGTGTTCTGATGGTAGGTTTGACCTCAACCCGTAAAGCGTGGAGAGGAATGTGTGTTCTGATGGTAGGTTTGACCTCAACCCGTAAAACGTGGAGAGGAATGCGTGTTCTGATGGTGGTTTGACCTCAATCCGTAAAGCGTGAAGAGGAATGCGTGTTCTGATGGTGGGTTTGACCTCTCAACCCGTAAAGCGTGAAGAAGAACACATGTCCTGATGGTAGGTTTGACCTCTCTACCCGTAAAGCGTGGAGAAGAACGCATGTCCTGATGCTAGGTTTGACCTCTCAACCCGTAAAGCGTGGAGAAGAAAACATGTTCTGATGGTAGGTTTGACCGTGGATCCGTGGAGAAGAACGCTTGTCCTCGTGGTTTGACCTCTCAACCCGTAAAGCGTGGAGAAGAACGCTTGTCCTCATGGTAGGTTTGACCTCTCCACCCGTAAAGCGTGGAGAATAACACATGTCCTGATGGTAGGTTTGACCTCTCAACCCGTAAAGCGTGGAGAGGAATGCGTGTTCTGGTGGTAGGTTTGACCTCAATCCGTAAAGCGTGGAGAGGAATGCGTGTTCTGATGGTATGTTTGACCTCAACCCGTAAAGCGTGGAGAGGAATGCATGTCCTGATGGTAGGTTTGACCTCAATCCATAAAGCGTGGAGAGGAACGAGTGTCCTGATGGTAGGTTTGACCTCTCAACCCGTAAAGCGTGGAGAAGAACGCAAGACCTGATGGTAGGTTTGACCTCTCCACCCGTAAAGCGTGGAGAAGAACGCATGTCCTGATGGTAGGTTTGACCTCTCAACCCGTAAAGCGTGGAGAGGCCACATATCCTGATGGTAGGTTTGACCTCTCAACCTGTAAAGCGTGGAGAAGAACACATGTCCTGATGGTAGGTTGACCCCTCAACCCGTAAAGCGTGGAGAAGAACGCTTGTCCTCATGGTAGGTTTGACCTGAACCCGTAAAGCGTGGAGAGGAATGCGTGTTCTGATGGTAGGTTTGACCTCAACCCGTAAAGCGTGGAGAAGAACGTAAGACCTGATTGTAGGTTTGACCTCTCAACCCGTAAAGCGTGGAGAAGAACGCTTGTCCTCATGGTAGGTTTGACCTGAACCCGTAAAGCGTGGAGAGGAATGCGTGTTCTGATGGTAGGTTTGACCTCAACCCGTAAAGCGTGGAGAAGAACGTAAGACCTGATTGTAGGTTTGACCTCTCAACCCGTAAAGCGTGGAGAAGAACGCTTGTCCTCATGGTAGGTTTGCCCTCTCCACCCGTAAAGCGTGGAGAAGAACGTATGTCCTGATGGTAGGTTTGCCCTCTCAACCCGTAAAGCGTGGAGAGGAATGCATGTCCTGATAGTAGGATCGACCTCTCAACCCATAAAGCGTGGAGAGGAACACATGTCCTGATAGTAGGTTTGACCTCTCAACCCGTAAAGCGTGGAGAAGAACACATGTCCTGATGGTAGGTTTGACCTCTCAACCCGTAAAGCGTGGAGAAGAACGCTTGTCCTCATGGTAGGTTTGACATGAACCCGTAAAGCGTGGAGAGGAATGCATGTCCTGATGGTAGGTTTGACCTCTCAACCCGTAAAGCGTGGAGAAGAAAACTCGTTCTGATGGTAGGTTTGACCTCAATCCGTAAAGCGTGGAGAGGAATGCGTGTTCTGATAGTAGGTTTGACCTCAACCCGTAAAGCGTGGAGAGGAATGCGTGTTCTGATGGTAGGTTTGACCTCAACCCGTAAAGCGTGGAGAGGAATGCGTGTTCTGATGGTAGGTTTGACCTCAATGCGTAAAGCGTGGAGAGGAATGCGTATTCTGATGGTGGGTTTGACCTCAGCCCGTAAAGCGTGGAGAGGAACGCGTGTCCTCATGGTAGGTTTTACCTCTCAATCCGTCAAGCGTGGAGAAGAACACATGTTCTGATGGTAGGTTTGACCTCAACCCGTAAAGCGTGGAGAGGAATGCGTGTTCTGATGGTAGGTTTGACCTCAACCCGTAAAGCGTGGAGAGGAATGTGTGTTCTGATAGTAGGTTTGACCTCAACCTGTAAAACGTGCAAAGGAATGCGTGTTCTGATGGTAGGTTTGACCTCAATCCGTAAAGCGTGGAGAGGAATGCGTGTTCTGATGGTGGGTTTGACCTCTCAACCCGTAAAGCGTGGAGAAGAACACATGTCCTGATGGTAGGTTTGACCTCTCTACCCGTAAAGCGTGGAGAAGAACGCATGTCCTGATGCTAGGTTTGACCTCTCAACCCGTAAAGCATGGAGAAGAAAACATGTTCTGATGGTAGGTTTGACCTCAATCCGTAAAGCGTGGAGAGGAGCGCTTGTCCTCATGGTAGGTTTGACCTTTCAATCCGTAAAGCGTGGAGAAGAACGCAAGACCTGATGGTAGGTTTGACCTCTCAACCCGTAAAGCGTGGAGAAGAACGCTTGTCCTCATGGTAGGTTTGACCTCTCCACCCGTAAAGCGTGGAGAATAACACATGTCCTGATGGTAGGTTTGACCTCTCAACCCGTAAAGCGTGGAGAGGAATGCGTGTTCTGGTGGTAGGTTTGACCTCAATCCGTAAAGCGTGGAGAGGAATGCGTGTTCTGATGGTATGTTTGACCTCAACCCGTAAAGCGTGGAGAGGAATGCATGTCCTGATGGTAGGTTTGACCTCAAACCATAAAGCGTGGAGAGGAACGAGTGTCCTGATGGTAGGTTTGACCTCTCAACCCGTAAAGCGTGGAGAAGAACGCAAGACCTGATGGTAGGTTTGACCTCTCCACCCGTAAAGCGTGGAGAAGAACGCATGTCCTGATGGTAGGTTTGACCTCTCAACCCGTAAAGCGTGGAGAGGCCACATATCCTGATGGTAGGTTTGACCTCTCAACCTGTAAAGCGTGGAGAAGAACACATGTCCTGATGGTAGGTTGACCCCTCAACCCGTAAAGCGTGGAGAAGAACGCTTGTCCTCATGGTAGGTTTGACCTGAACCCGTAAAGCGTGGAGAGGAATGCGTGTTCTGATGGTAGGCTTGACCTCAACCCGTAAAGCGTGGAGAAGAACGCAAGACCTGATGGTACGTTTGACCTCTCAACCCGTAAAGCGTGGAGAAGAACGCTTGTCCTCATGGTAGGTTTGACCTCTCCACCCGTAAAGCGTGGAGAAGAACATATGTCCTGATGGTAGGTTTGACCTCTCAACCCGTAAAGCGTGGAGAGGAATGCATGTCCTGATGGTAGGATCGACCTCTCAACCCATAAAGCGTGGAGAGGAACACATGTCCTGATAGTAGGTTTGAACTCTCAACCCGTAAAGCATGGAGAAGAACACATGTCCTGATGGTAGGTTTGACCTCTCAACCCGTAAAGCGTGGAGAAGAACGCTTGTCCTCATGGTAGGTTTGACCTGAACCCGTAAAGCGTGGAGAGGAATGCATGTCCTGATGGTAGGTTTGACCTCTCAACCCGTAAAGCGTGGAGAAGAACGCATGTCCTGATGGTAGGTTTGACCTCTCAACCCGTAAAGCGTGGAGAGGAATGCATGTCCTGATGGTAGGTTTGACCTCTCAACCCGTAAAGTGTGGAGAAGAAAACTCGTTCTGATGGTAGGTTTGACCTCAATCCGTAAAGCGTGGAGAGGAATGCGTGTTCTGATAGTAGGTTTGACCTCAACCCGTAAAGCGTGGAGAGGAATGCGTGTTCTGATGGTAGGTTTGACCTCAACCCGTAAAGCGTGGAGAAGAATGCGTATTCTGATGGTAGGTTTGACCTCAATGCGTAAAGCGTGGAGAGGAATGCGTGTTCTGATGGTGGGTTTGACCTCAGCCCGTAAAGCGTGGAGAGGAACGCGTGTCCTCATGGTAGGTTTTACCTCTCAATCCGTCAAGCGTGGAGAAGAACACATGATCTGATGGTAGGTTTGACCTCAACCCGTAAAGCGTGGAGAGGAATGCGTGTTCTGATGGTAGGTTTGACCTCAACCCGTAAAGCGTGGAGAGGAATGTGTGTTCTGATGGTAGGTTTGACCTCAACCCGTAAAACGTGGAGAGGAATGCGTGTTCTGATGGTAGGTTTGACCTCAATCCGTAAAGCGTGGAGAGGAATGCGTGTTCTGATGGTGGGTTTGACCTCTCAACCCGTAAAGCGTGGAGAAGAACACATGTCCTGATGGTAGGTTTGACCTCTCTACCCGTAAAGCGTGGAGAAGAACGCATGTCCTGATGCTAGGTTTGACCTCTCAACCCGTAAAGCGTGGAGAAGAAAACATGTTCTGATGGTAGGTTTGACCGTGGATCCGTGGAGAAGAACGCTTGTCCTCGTGGTTTGACCTCTCAACCCGTAAAGCGTGGAGAACAACGCTTGTCCTCATGGTAGGTTTGACCTCTCCACCCGTAAAGCGTGGAGAAGAACACATGTCCTGATGGTAGGTTTGACCTCTCAACCCGTAAAGCGTGGAGAGGAATGCGTGTTCTGGTGTTAGGTTTGACCTCAAACCGTAAAGCGTGGAGAAAAATGCGTGTTCTGATGGTATGTTTGACCTCAACCCGTAAAGCGTGGAGAGGAATGCATGTCCTGATGTTAGGTTTGACCTCAATCCATAAAGCGTGGAGAGGAACGCGTGTCCTGATGGTGGGTTTGACCTCTCAACCCGTAAAGCGTGGAGAAGAACGCAAGACCTGATGGTAGGTTTGACCTCTCAACCCGTAAAGCGTGGAGAAGAACGCTTGTCCTCGTAGTAGGTTTGACCTCTCCACCCGTAAAGCGTGGAGAAGAACGCATGTCCTGATGGTAGGTTTGACCTCTCAACCCGTAAAGCGTGGAGAGGAACACATATCCTGATGGTAGGTTTGACCTCTCAACCCGTAAAGCGTGGAGAAGAACACATGTCCTGATGGTAGGTTTGACCCCTCAACCCGTAAAGCGTGGAGAAGAACGCTTGTCCTCATGGTAGGTTTGACCTGAACCCGTAAAGCGTGGAGAGGAATGCGTGTTCTGATGGTAGGCTTGACCTCAACCCGTAAAGCGTGAAGAAGAACGCAAGACCTGATGGTAGGTTTGACCTCTCAACCCGTAAAGCGTGGAGAAGAACGCTTGTCCTCATGGTAGGTTTGACCTCTCCACCCGTAAAGCGTGGAGAAGAACATATGTCCTGATGGTAGGTTTGACCTCTCAACCCGTAAAGCGTGGAGAGGAATGCATGTCCTGATGGTAGGATCGACCTCTCAACCCATAAAGCGTGGAGAGGAACACATGTCCTGATAGTAGGTTTGACCTCTCAACCCGTAAAGCGTGGAGAAGAACACATGTCCTGATGGTAGGTTTGACCTCTCAACCCGTAAAGCGTGGAGAAGAACGCTTGTCCTCATGGTAGGTTTGACCTGAACCCGTAAAGCGTGGAGAGGAATGCATGTCCTGATGGTAGGTTTGACCTCTCAACCCGTAAAGCGTGGAAAAGAACGCATGTCCTGATGGTAGGTTTGACCTCTCAACCCGTAAAGCGTGGAGAGGAATGCATGTCCTGATGGTAGGATTGACCTCTCAACCCGTAAAGCGTGGAGGAGAAAACTCGTTCTGCATGTCCTGATGGTAGGTTTGACCTCTCAACCCGTAAAGCGTGGAGAAGAAAACTCGTTGTGATGGTAGGTTTGACCTCAATCCGTCAAGCGTGGAGAAGAACACATGTTCTGATGGTAGGTTTGACCTCAACCCGTAAAGCGTGGAGAGGAATGCGTGTTCTGATGGTAGGTTTGACTCAATCCGAAAAGCGTGGAGAGGAACGCATGTCCTGATGGTAGGTTTGGGCTCTCAACACGTAAAGCGTGGAGAAGAACACATGTCCTGATGGTAGGTTTGACCTCAATCCGTAAAGCGTGGAGAGGAATGCGTGTTCTGATGGTAGGTTTGACCTCAACCCGTAAAGCGTGGAGGAGAACGCGTGTCCTGATGGTAGGTTTGACCTCAATCCGTCAAGCGTGGAGAAGAACGCGTGTCCTGGTGGTAGGTTTGACCTCAATCCGTAAAGCGTGGAGAGGAATGCGTGTTCTGATGGTAGGTTTGACCTCAACCCGTAAAGCGTGGAGAAGAACGCAAGACCTGATGGTAGGTTTGACCTCTCAACCCGTAAAGCGTGGAGAAGAACGCTTGTCCTCATGGTAGGTTTGACCTCTCCATCCGTAAAGCGTGGAGAAGAACGTATGTCCTGATGGTAGGTTTGACCTCTCAACCCGTAAAGCGTGGAGAGGAACACATGTCCTGATAGTAGGTTTGACCTCTCAACCCGTAAAGCGTGGAGAAGAACACATGTCCTGATGGTAGGTTTGACCTCTCAACCCGTAAAGCGTGGAGAAGAACGCTTGCCCTCATGGTAGGTTTGACCTGAACCCGTAAAGCGTGGAGAGGAATGCGTGTTCTGATGGTAGGTTTGACCTCAACCCGTAAGGCGTGGAGAAGAACGCAAGACCTGATGGTAGGTTTGTCCTCTCAACCCGTAAAGTGTGGAGAAGAACGCTTGTCCTCATGGTAGGTTTGAACTCTCCACCCGTAAAGCGTGGAGAAGAACGCATGTCGTGATGGTAGGTTTGACCTCTCAACCCGTAAAGCGTGGAGAAGAACGCATGTCCTCATGGTAGGTTTGACCTCTCAATCCGTAAAGCGTGGAGAGGAACACATGTCCTGATGGTAGATTTGACCTCTCAACCCGTAAAGCGCGGAGAAGAACACATGTCCTGATGGTAGGTTTGACCTCTCAACCCGTAAAGCGAGGAGAAGAACGCTTGTCCTCATGGTAGGCTTGACCTGAACCCGTAAAGCGTGGAGAGGAATGCGTGTTCTGATGGTAGGTTTGACCTCAACCCGTAAAGCGTGGAGAAGAACGCAAGACCTGATGGTAGGTCTGACCTCTCAACCCGTAAAGCGTGGAGAAGAACGCTTGTCCTCATGGTAGGTTTGACCTCTCCACCCGTAAAGCGTGGAGAAGAACGTATGTCCTGATGGTAGGTTTGACCTCTCAACCCGTGAAGCGTGGAGAGGAATACATGTCCTGATGGTAGGATCGACCTCTCAACCCATAAAGCGTGGAGAGGAACACATGTCCTGATAGTAGGTTTGACCTCTCAACCCGTAAAGCGTGGAGAAGAACACATGTCCTGATGGTAGGTTTGAACTCTCAACCCGTAAAGCGTGGAGAAGAACGCAAGACCTGATGGTAGGTTTGACCTCTCAACCCGTAAAGCGTGGACAAGAACGCTTGTCCTCATGGTAGGTTTGACCTCTCCACCCGTAAAGCGTGGAGAAGAACGTATGTCCTGATGGTAGGTTTGACCTCTCAACCCGTAAAGCGTGGAGAGGAACACATGTCCTGATAGTAGGTTTGACTTCTCAACCCGTAAAGCGTGGAGAAGAACACATGTCCTGATGGTAGGTTTGACCTCTCAACCCGTAAAGCGTGGAGAAGAACGCTTGCCCTCATGGTAGGTTTGACCTGAACCCGGAAAGCGTGGAGAGGAATGCGTGTTCTGATGGTAGGTTTGACCTCAACCCGTAAGGCGTGGAGAAGAACGCAAGACCTGATGGTAGGTTTGTCCTCTCAACCCGTAGAGCGTGGAGAAGAACGCTTGTCCTCATGGTAGGTTTGAACTCTCCACCCGTAAAGCGTGGAGAAGAACGCATGTCCTGATGGTAGGTTTGACCTCTCAACCCGTAAAGTGTGGAGAAGAACGCATGTCCTCATGGTAGGTTTGACCTCTCAATCCGTCAAGCGTGGAGAAGAACACATGTTCTGATGGTAGGTTTGACCTCAACCCGTAAAGCGTGGAGAGGAATGCGTGTTCTGATTGTTGGTTTGACCTCAACCCGTAAAGCGTGGAGAGGAATGCGTGTTCTGATGGTAGGTTTGACTCAATCCGTAAAGCGTGGAGAGGAACGCATGTCCTGATGGTAGGTTTGACCTCTCAACCCGTAAAGCGTGGAGAGGAACGCGTGTCCTGATGGTAGGTTTGGGCTCTCAACACGTAAAGCGTGGAGAAGAACACATGTCCTGATGGTAGGTTTGACCTCTCAACCCGTAAAGCGTGGAGAAGAACGCTTGTCCTCATGGTAGGTTTGACCTGAACCCGTAAAGCGTGGAGAGGAATGCATGTCCTGATGGTAGGTTTGACCTCTCAACCCGTAAAGCGTGGAAAAGAACGCATGTCCTGATGGTAGGTTTGACCTCTCAACCCGTAAAGCGTGGAGAGGAATGCATGTCCTGATGGTAGGATTGACCTCTCAACCCGTAAAGCGTGGAGGAGAAAACTCGTTCTGCATGTCCTGATGGTAGGTTTGACCTCTCAACCCGTAAAGCGTGGAGAAGAAAACTCGTTGTGATGGTAGGTTTGACCTCAATCCGTCAAGCGTGGAGAAGAACACATGTTCTGATGGTAGGTTTGACCTCAACCCGTAAAGCGTGGAGAGGAATGCGTGTTCTGATGGTAGGTTTGACTCAATCCGTAAAGCGTGGAGAGGAACGCATGTCCTGATGGTAGGTTTGACCTCTCAACCCGTAAAGCGTGGAGAGGAACGCGTGTCCTGATGGAAGGTTTGGGCTCTCAACACGTAAAGCGTGGAGAAGAACACATGTCCTGATGGTAGGTTTGACCTCAATCCGTAAAGCGTGGAGAGGAATGCGTGTTCTGATGGTAGGTTTGACCTCAACCCGTAAAGCGTGGAGGAGAACGCGTGTCCTGATGGTAGGTTTGACCTCAACCCGTAAAGCGTGGAGAAGAACGCAAGACCTGATGGTAGGTTTGACCTCTCAACCCGTAAAGCGTGGAGAAGAACGCTTGTCCTCATGGTAGGTTTGACCTCTCCATCCGTAAAGCGTGGAGAAGAACGTATGTCCTGATGGTAGGTTTGACCTCTCAACCCGTAAAGCGTGGAGAGGAACACATGTCCTGATAGTAGGTTTGACCTCTCAACCCGTAAAGCGTGGAGAAGAACACATGTCCTGATGGTAGGTTTGACCTCTCAACCCGTAAAGCGTGGAGAAGAACGCTTGCCCTCATGGTAGGTTTGACCTGAACCCGTAAAGCGTGGAGAGGAATGCGTGTTCTGATGGTAGGTTTGACCTCAACCCGTAAGGCGTGGAGAAGAACGCAAGACCTGATGGTAGGTTTGTCCTCTCAACCCGTAAAGTGTGGAGAAGAACGCTTGTCCTCATGGTAGGTTTGAACTCTCCACCCGTAAAGCGTGGAGAAGAACGCATGTCGTGATGGTAGGTTTGACCTCTCAACCCGTAAAGCGTGGAGAAGAACGCATGTCCTCATGGTAGGTTTGACCTCTCAATCCGTAAAGCGTGGAGAGGAACACATGTCCTGATGGTAGATTTGACCTCTCAACCCGTAAAGCGCGGAGAAGAACACATGTCCTGATGGTAGGTTTGACCTCTCAACCCGTAAAGCGAGGAGAAGAACGCTTGTCCTCATGGTAGGCTTGACCTGAACCCGTAAAGCGTGGAGAGGAATGCGTGTTCTGATGGTAGGTTTGACCTCAACCCGTAAAGCGTGGAGAAGAACGCAAGACCTGATGGTAGGTCTGACCTCTCAACCCGTAAAGCGTGGAGAAGAACGCTTGTCCTCATGGTAGGTTTGACCTCTCCACCCGTAAAGCGTGGAGAAGAACGTATGTCCTGATGGTAGGTTTGACCTCTCAACCCGTGAAGCGTGGAGAGGAATACATGTCCTGATGGTAGGATCGACCTCTCAACCCATAAAGCGTGGAGAGGAACACATGTCCTGATAGTAGGTTTGACCTCTCAACCCGTAAAGCGTGGAGAAGAACACATGTCCTGATGGTAGGTTTGAACTCTCAACCCGTAAAGCGTGGAGAAGAACGCAAGACCTGATGGTAGGTTTGACCTCTCAACCCGTAAAGCGTGGACAAGAACGCTTGTCCTCATGGTAGGTTTGACCTCTCCACCCGTAAAGCGTGGAGAAGAACGTATGTCCTGATGGTAGGTTTGACCTCTCAACCCGTAAAGCGTGGAGAGGAACACATGTCCTGATAGTAGGTTTGACTTCTCAACCCGTAAAGCGTGGAGAAGAACACATGTCCTGATGGTAGGTTTGACCTCTCAACCCGTAAAGCGTGGAGAAGAACGCTTGCCCTCATGGTAGGTTTGACCTGAACCCAGAAAGCGTGGAGAGGAATGCGTGTTCTGATGGTAGGTTTGACCTCAACCCGTAAGGCGTGGAGAAGAACGCAAGACCTGATGGTAGGTTTGTCCTCTCAACCCGTAGAGCGTGGAGAAGAACGCTTGTCCTCATGGTAGGTTTGAACTCTCCACCCGTAAAGCGTGGAGAAGAACGCATGTCCTGATGGTAGGTTTGACCTCTCAACCCGTAAAGTGTGGAGAAGAACGCATGTCCTCATGGTAGGTTTGACCTCTCAATCCGTCAAGCGTGGAGAAGAACACATGTTCTGATGGTAGGTTTGACCTCAACCCGTAAAGCGTGGAGAGGAATGCGTGTTCTGATTGTTGGTTTGACCTCAACCCGTAAAGCGTGGAGAGGAATGCGTGTTCTGATGGTAGGTTAGACTCAATCCGTAAAGCGTGGAGAGGAACGCATGTCCTGATGGTAGGTTTGACCTCTCAACCCGTAAAGCGTGGAGAGGAACGCGTGTCCTGATGGTAGGTTTGGGCTCTCAACACGTAAAGCGTGGAGAAGAACACATGTCCTGATGGTAGGTTTTACCTCAATCCGCAAAGCGTGGAGAGGAATGCGTGTTCTGATGGTAGGTTTGACCTCAACCCGTAAAGCGTGGAGGAGAACGCGTGTCCTGATGGTAGGTTTGACCTCAATCCGTCAAGCGTGGAGAAGAAGGCGTGTCCTGGTGGTAGGTTTGACCTCAATCCGTAAAGCGTGGAGAGGAACGCGTGTCCTAATGAAAGGTTTGACCTCTCAACTCGTAAAGCGTGGAGAGGAACGCGTGTCCTGATGGTAGGTTTGGGCTCTCAACACGTAAAGCGTGGAGAAGAACACATGTCCTGATGGTAGGTTTGACCTCAATCCGTAAAGCGTGGAGAGGAATGCGTGTTCTGATGGTAGGTTTGACCTCAACCCGTAAAGCGTGGAGAGGAATGCGTGTTCTGATGGTAGGTTTGACCTCTCAACCCGTAAAGCGTGGAGAAGAACACATGTTCTGATGGTAGGTTTGACCTCAACCCGTAAAGCGTGGAGAGGAATGCGTGTTCTGATGGTAGGTTTGACCTCAACCCGTAAAGCGTGGAGAAGAACGCAAGACCTGATGGTAGGTTTGACCTCTCAACCCGTAAAGCGTGGAGAAGAACGCTTGTCCTCATGGTAGGTTTGACCTCTCCACCCGTAAAGCGTGGAGAAGAACGTATGTCCTGATGGTAGGTTTGACCTCTCAACCCGTAAAGCGTGGAGAGGAACACATGTCCTGATAGTAGGTTTGACCTCTCAACCCGTAAAGCGTGGAGAAGAACACATGTCGTGATGGTAGGTTTGACCTCTCAACCCGTAAAGCGTGGAGAAGAACGCTTGCCCTCATGGCAGGTTTGACCTGAACCCGTAAAGCGTGGAGAGGAATGCGTGTTCTGATGGTAGGTTTGACCTCAACCCGTAAGGCGTGGAGAAGAACGCAAGACCTGATGGTAGGTTTGTCCTCTCAACCCGTAAAGTGTGGAGAAGAACGCTTGTCCTCATGGTAGGTTTGAACTCTCCACCCGTAAAGCGTGGAGAAGAACGCATGTCCTGATGGTAGGTTTGACCTCTCAACCCGTAAAGCGTGGAGAAGAACGCATGTCCTCATGGTAGGTTTGACCTCTCAATCCGTCAAGCGTGGAGAAGAACACATGTTCTGATGGTAGGTTTGACCTCAACCCGTAAAGCGTGGAGAGGAATGCGTGTTCTGATTGTTGGTTTGACCTCAACCCGTAAAGCGTGGAGAGGAATGCGTGTTCTGATGGTAGGTTTGACTCAATCCGTAAAGCGTGGAGAGGAACGCATGTCCTGATGGTAGGTTTGACCTCTCAACCCGTAAATCGTGGAGAGGAACGCGTGTCCTGATGGTAGGTTTGGGCTCTCAACACGTAAAGCTTGGAGAAGAACACATGTCCTGATGGTAGGTTTGACCTCAATCCGTAAAGCGTGGAGAGGAATGCGTGTTCTGATGGTAGGTTTGACCTCAACCCGTAAAGCGTGGAGGAGAACGCGTGTCCTAATGGTAGGTTTGACCTCAATCCGTCAAGCGTGGAGAAGAACGCGTGTCCTGGTGGTAGGTTTGACCTCAATCCGTAAAGCGTGGAGAGGAATGCGTGTTCTGATGGTAGGTTTGACCTCAACCCGTAAAGCGTGGAGAGGAATGCGTGTTCTGATGGTAGGTTTGACCTCAACCCGTAAAGCGTGGAGAAGAACGCATGTCCTGATGGTAGGTTTGACCTCAATCCGTCAAGCGTGGAGAAGAACGCGTGTCCTGGTGGTAGGTTTGACCTCAATCCGTAAAGCGTGGAGAGGAATGCGTGGTCTGATGGTAGGTTTGACCTCAACCCGTAAAGCGTGGAGAGGAATGCGTGTCTGATGGTAGGTTTGACCTCAACCCGTAAAGCGTGGAGAAGAAAACATGTTCTGATGGTAGGTTTGACCTCAACCCGTAAAGCGTGGAAAAGAACGCGTGTCCTGATGGTAGGTTTGACCTCTCAACCCGTAAAGCGTGGAGAAGAACGCATGTCCTGATGGTAGGTTTGACCTCTCAACCCGTAAAGCGTGGAGAAGAACGCATGTCCTGATTGTAGGTTTGACCTCTCAACCCGTAAAGCGTGGAGAGGCATGCATGTCCTGATGGTAGGTTTGACCTCAACCCGTAAAGCGTGGAGAAGAACGCATGTCCTGATGGTAGGTTTGACCTCTCAATCCGTAAAGCGTGGAGAGGAACACATGTCCGATGGTAGGTTTGACCTCTCAACCCGTAAAGCGCGGAGAAGAACACATGTCCTGATGGTAGGTTTGACCTTTCAACCCGTAAAGCGAGGAGAAGAACGCTTGTCCTCATGGTAGGTTTGACCTGAACCCGTAAAGCGTGGAGAGGAATGCGTGTTCTGATGGTAGGTTTGACCTCAACCCGTAAAGCGTGGAGAAGAACGCAAGACCTGATGGTAGGTCTGACCTCTCAACCCGTGAAGCGTGGAGAAGAACGCTTGTCCTCATGGTAGGTTTGACCTCTCCACCCGTAAAGCGTGGAGAAGAACGTATGTCCTGATGGTAGGTTTGACCTCTCAACCCGTGAAGCGTGGAGAGGAATACATGTCCTGATGGTAGGATCGACCTCTCAACCCATAAACCGTGGAGAGGAACACATGTCCTGATAGTAGGTTTGACCTCTCAACCCGTAAAGCGTGGAGAAGAACACATGTCCTGATGGTAGGTTTGACCTCTCAACCCGTAAAGCGTGGAGAAGAACGCAAGACCTGATGGTAGGTTTGACCTCTCAACCCGTAAAGTGTAGAGAAGAACGCTTGTCCTCATGGTAGGTTTGACCTCTCCACCCGTAAAGCGTGGAGAAGAACGTATGTCCTGATGGTAGGTTTGACCTCTCAACCCGTAAATCGTGGAGAGGAGCACATGTCCTGATAGTAGGTTTGACCTCTCAACCCGTAAAGCGTGGAGAAGAACACATGTCCTGATGGTAGGTTTGACCTCTCAACCCGTAAAGCGTGGAGAAGAACGCTTGCCCTCATGGTAGGTTTGACCTGAACCCGTAAAGCGTGGAGAGGAATGCGTGTTCTGATGGTAGGTTTGACCTCAACCCGTAAGGCGTGGAGAAGAACGCAAGACCTGATGGTAGGTTTGTCCTCTCAACCCGTAAAGCGTGGAGAAGAACGCTTGTCCTCATGGTAGGTTTGAACTCTCCACCCGTAAAGCGTGGAGAAGAACGCATGTCCTGATGGTAGGTTTGACCTCTCAACCCGTAAAGCGTGGAGAAGAACGCATGTCCTCATGGTAGGTTTGACCTCTCAATCCGTCAAGCGTGCAGAAGAACACATGTTCTGATGGTAGGTTTGACCTCAACCCGTAAAGCGTGGAGAGAAATGCGTGTTCTGATTGTTGGTTTGACCTCAACCCGTAAAGCGTGGAGAGGAATGCGTGTTCTGATGGTAGGTTTGACTCAATCCGTAAAGCGTGGAGAGGAACGCATGTCCTGATGGTAGGTTTGACCTCTCAACCCGTAAAGCGTGGAGAGGAACGCGTGTCCTGATGGTAGGTTTGGGCTCTCAACACGTAAAGCGTGGAGAAGAACACATGTCCTGATGGTAGGTTTGAACTCAATCCGTAAAGCGTGGAGAGGAATGCGTGTTCTGATGGTAGGTTTGACCTCAACCCGTAAAGCGTGGAGGAGAACGCGTGTCCTGATGGTAGGTTTGACCTCAATCCGTCAAGCGTGGAGAAGAACGCGTGTCCTGGTGGTAGGTTTGACCTCAATCCGTAAAGCGTGGAGAGGAATGCGTGTTCTGATGGTAGGTTTGACCTCAACCCGTAAAGCGTTGAGAGGAATGCGTGTTCTGATGGTAGGTTTTACCTCAACCCGTAAAGCGTGGAGAAGAACGCATGTCCTGATGGTAGGTTTGACCTCAATCCGTCAAGCGTGGAGAAGAACGCGTGTCCTGGTGGTAGGTTTGACCTCAATCCGTAAAGCGTGGAGAGGAATGCGTGTTCTGATGGTAGGTTTGACTTCAACCCGTAAAGCGTGGAGAGGAATGCGTGTCCTGATGGTAGGTTTGACCATAACCCGTAAAGCGTGGAGAAGAAAACATGTTCTGATGGTAGCTTTGACCTCAACCCGTAAAGCGTGGAAAAGAACGCGTGTCCTGATGGTAGGTTTGACCTCTCAACCCGTAAAGCGTGGAGAAGAACGCATGTCCTGATGGTAGGTTTGACCTCTCAACCCGTAAAGCGTGGAGAAGAACGCATGTCCTGATTGTAGGTTTGACCTCTCAACCCGTAAAGCGTGGAGAGGAATGCATGTCCTGATGGTAGGTTTGACCTCTCAACCCGTAAAGCGTGGAGAGGAACGCGTGTCCTGATGGTAGGTTTGGGCTCTCAACACGTAAAGCGTGGAGAAGAACACATGTCCTGATGGTAGGTTTGAACTCAATCCGTAAAGCGTGGAGAGGAATGCGTGTTCTGATGGTAGGTTTGACCTCAACCCGTAAAGCGTGGAGGAGAACGCGTGTCCTGATGGTAGGTTTGACCTCAATCCGTAAAGCGTGGAGAGGAATGCGTGTTCTGATGGTAGGTTTGACCTCAACCCGTAAAGCGTTGAGAGGAATGCGTGTTCTGATGGTAGGTTTTACCTCAACCCGTAAAGCGTGGAGAAGAACGCATGTCCTGATGGTAGGTTTGACCTCAATCCGTCAAGCGTGGAGAAGAACGCGTGTCCTGGTGGTAGGTTTGACCTCAATCCGTAAAGCGTGGAGAGGAATGCGTGTTCTGATGGTAGGTTTGACTTCAACCCGTAAAGCGTGGAGAGGAATGCGTGTCCTGATGGTAGGTTTGACCATAACCCGTAAAGCGTGGAGAAGAAAACATGTTCTGATGGTAGCTTTGACCTCAACCCGTAAAGCGTGGAAAAGAACGCGTGTCCTGATGGTAGGTTTGACCTCTCAACCCGTAAAGCGTGGAGAAGAACGCATGTCCTGATGGTAGGTTTGACCTCTCAACCCGTAAAGCGTGGAGAAGAACGCATGTCCTGATTGTAGGTTTGTCCTCTCAACCCGTAAAGCGTGGAGAGGAATGCATGTCCTGATGGTAGGTTTGACTTCAACCCGTAAAGCGTGGAGAAGAACGCATGTCCTGATGGTAGGTTTGACCTCTCAATCCGCAAAGCGTGGAAAGGAACACATGTCCTGATGGTAGGTTTGACCTCTCAACCCGTAAAGCGCGGAGAAGAACACATGTCCTGATGGTAGGTTTGACCTCTCAACCCGTAAAGCGAGGAGAAGAACGCTTGTCCTCATGGTAGGTTTGACCTGAACCCGTAAAGCGTGGAGAGGAATGCGTGTTCTGATGGTAGGTTTGACCTCAACCCGTAAAGCGTGGAGAAGAACGCAAGACCTGATGGTAGGTCTGACCTCTCAACCCGTAAAGCGTGGAGAAGAACGCTTGTCCTCATGGTAGGTTTGACCTCTCCACCCGTAAAGCGTGGAGAAGAACGTATGTCCTGATGGTAGGTGTGACCTCTCAACCCGTAAAGCGTGGAGAAGAACGCTTGTCCTCATGGTAGGTTTGACCTCTCCACCCGTAAAGCGTGGAGAAGAACGTATGTCCTGATGGTAGGTTTGACCTCTCAACCCGTAAAGCGTGGAGAGGAATACATGTCCTGATGGTAGGATCGACCTCTCAACCCATAAAGCGTGGAGAGGAACACATGTTCTGATAGTAGGTTTGACCTCTCAGCCCGTAAAGCGTGGAGAAGAACACATGTCCTGATGGTAGGTTTGACCTCTCAACCCGTAAAGCGTGGAGAAGAACGCTTGTCCTCATGGTAGGTTTGACCTGAACCCGTAAAGCGTGAAGAGGAATGCGTGTTCTGATGGTAGGTTTGACCTCAACCCATAAAGCGTGGAGACGAACGCAAGACCTGATGGTAGGTTTGTCCTCTCAACCCGTAAAGCGTGGAGAAGAACGCTTGTCCTCATGGTAGGTTTGAACTCTCCACCCGTAAAGCGTGGAGAAGAACGCATGTCCTGATGGTAGGTTTGACCTCTCAACCCGTAAAGCGTGGAGAAGAACGCATGTCCTGATGGTGGGTTTGACCTCAACCCGTAAAGCGTGGAAAAGAACGCATGTCCTGATGGTAGGTTTGACCTCTCGACCCGTAAAGCGTTGGGAAGAGCGCATGTCCTGATGGTAGGTTTGACCTTAACCCGTAAAGCGTGGTGAGGAATGCGTGTCCTGACGATAGGTTTGACCTCAATCCGTAAAGCGTGGAGAGGAACGCATGTCCTGATGGTAGGTTTGACCTTTCAACCCGTAAAGCGTGGAGAGGAACGCGTGTCCTGATGGTAGGTTTGGGCTCTCAACACGTAAAGCGTGGAGAAGAACACATGTCCTGATTGTAGGTTTGACCTCAATCCGTAAAGCGTGGAGAGGAATGCGTGTTCTGATGGTAGGTTTGACCCCAACCCGTAAAGCGTGGAGAAGAACGCATGTCCTGATGGTAGGTTTGACCTCAATCCGTCAAGCGTGGAGAAGAACGCGTGTCCTGGTGGTAGGTTTGACCTCAATCCGTAAAGCGTGGAGAGGAATGCGCGGTCTGATGGTAGGTTTGACCTCAACCCGTAAAGCGTAAAGCGTGGAGAGGAATGCGTGTCCTGATGGTAGGTTTGACCTCAACCCGTAAAGCGTGGAAAGGAATGTATGTCCTGATGGTAGGTTTGACCTCAATCCATAAAGCGTGGAGAGGAACGCGTGTCCTGATGGTATGTTTGACCTCAACCCGTAAAGCGTGGAGAGGAATGCATGTCCTGATGGTAGGTTTGACCTCAATCCATAAAGCGTGGAGAGGAACGCATGTCCTGATGGTAGGTTTGACCTCTCAATCCGTAAAGCGTGGAGAAGAGCGCATTTCCTTATGGTAGGTTTGACCTTAACCCGTAAAGCGTGGAAAGGTCAAACCTGCCATCAGGACATGCGTTCATGGCATAAGAAACCACAGGGCATAATGGACCACAGGACATAATGGACCACAGGACATAATGGACCACAGGACATATTGCACTACAGGACATAATACACCACAGGGCATAATCCACTACAGGGCATAATACACCACAGGACATAATGCACCACAGGACATAATGTACCACGGGGCATAAGGAACCACAGGGCATAATGCACCACAAAGCATAATGCACTACAGGACATAATGGACCACAGGGCATAATTCATCACATGGCATAATGTACCACAGGGCACAATGCACCACAGGGAATAATGCACTACAGGGCATAATACACTAAAAGACATAATGCACCACAGGACATAATGCACCGCAGGGCATAATGGACCACAGGACACAATGCACTACAGGGCATAATGCACTACAGGGCATAATACACCACAGGACATAATGTAACACAGGGCATAAGGAACCACAGAGCATAATGCACCACAGGACGTAATGCACCGCAGGGCATAATGCACCACAGGACATAATGCACCACAGGACATAATGCACCACAGGACATAATGCACCACAGGACATAATGCACCACAGGACATGAGGGTTATAATGCACCACAGGGGATACTGTACCACAGGGCATAATGCACATAGGGCACACTTTTAATAATAATTCCTTCAAGACAAATGCTACAAGGCTAGTTTTTAACGACCAGGTCGTTTCAATTCAACTTGAGATCGGAATCGCAGTAGGAATTCATGTGAACAAGAAGATATGAATATGTACTGGGGAGTTTATCTAGCATTAATCCCCAACTATATATTGTAATTAACGTATTTTCGTATTTAACGTATTTTTTTGTAGGTGATGTGTTCAATTCAGAAGAGGGCTTGTGTTCTGCTGACCATGATGGTGACTGTGTTGACAATAGACCCCCCATAACAGGTGACTAGAGTTTGTGGGTTTAACAATCGTTTTTTTTCTAGACATATATGTGCACAAAGGTGGCCTAAAGCCCGATTCATTTCATTTCATTTTCATTTTCTAGACATATAACATAATAATCTGCGTCAGTTGCATCAAGTTGCTTTGAATTGTATTGCATCGCGTTGTATTGCACTACATTAATGTGGTATAATATGATACGATGTGATAATATGATACGATAATGATTGCAATGCAATGCAATGCAATGCAATGCAGTTCAACACAAGACAATTATTGCAATGCGATGCGATGCAGTGGCATAACATGTAATATATATATTTTTTTATTTGAATTTAACATCACATTATGCTATATTCTATTTTAATATTACAATTTCTGGAATACAAAAGGTAAAGTGGTATACAATAGAATTAGGCCTACTGTGATGATTTATCATGTTTAAACAAATTGATTTGACAGATGGTGCGGGTGGAAATCTAGGTGGTGACGACACTGGAAACACAGATGATACTGGAAGCACAGATGCCACTGGAAGCACAGATGACACTGGAAGCACAGATGCCACTGGAAGCACAGATGACACTGGAAGCACAGATGACATTGGAAGCACAGATGATACAAAAAGAACTGACACTGGTAGCACAGATCATACAAGGAGCACTGACACTGGTAGCACCGATGACTCAATTGGAGGTGGAAATCTAGGTGGGGACGACACTGGAGGCACTGACACTGGTAGCACAGATGACACTGGTAGCGCTGATACTGGTAGCACAGATGACTCATTTGGAGGTGGAAATCTAGGTGGGGACGACACTGGAGGCACTGACACTGGTAGCACAGATGACACTGGAAGCACTGACACTGGTAGCACAGATGACACTGGTAGCGCTGATACTGGTAGCACAGATGACTCATTTGGAGGTGGAAATCTAGGTGGGGATGACACTGGAGGCACTGATACTGGTAGCACAGATGACACTGGAAGCACTGATACTGGAAGCACAGATGACAGTGGTAGCACTGATACTGGTAGCACAGATGACACCGGTAGCACTGATACTGGTAGCACAGATGATACAGGGAGCGCTGACACTGGCAGCAGCGATGACTCAATTGGAGGTGGAAATCTAGGTGGGGATGACACTGGAGGCACTGACACTGGTAGCACAGATAACACTGGAGGCACTGACACTGGTAGCACAGATAACACTGTAAGCACTGACACTGGTAGCACAGATGATACTGGGAGCGTTGACACTGGTAGCAGCGATGACTCAGTTGGAGGTGGACACTTAGGTGGGGATGACACAGGAGGCACTGATACTGGTAGCACAGACGATACTGGAAGCACTGACACTAGTAGCACAGATGATATTGGAAGCACTGACCCTGGTAGCACTGATGATACAGAGAGCACTGACACTGGTAGCACATATGACACTGGAAGCACTGACGCTGGTAGCACAGATGACACTGGTAGCGCTGATACTGGTAGCACAGATGACTCATTTGGAGGTGGGGATGATCTAGGTGGGGATGACACTGGAGGCACTGACACCGGAAGCGCCGATGATACAGGAGGTACTGACACTGGAAGCACCGATGACTCAATTGGAGGTGGAAATCTAGGTGGGGATGACACTGGAGGTACTGATACTGGTAGCACAGATGATACAGGAAGCACTGACACTGGAAGCGCAGATGATACAGGGAGCGCTGACACTGGCAGCAGCGATGACTCAATTGGAGGTGGAAATCTAGGTGGGGATGACACTGGAGGCACTGATACTGGTAGCACAGATAATACAGGGAGCACTGACACTGGTAGCACAGATGACTCATTTGGAGGTGGAAATCTAGGTGGGGATGACACTGGAGGCACTGACACTGGTAGCACAGATGACTCAAGCGGGAAGTCAGACTCAGAGAGCTCAGGCTCAGGAAAGCCAGGCTCAAAAAGCACAGACGCGGAAAGCTCGGGCTCAGGAAAGTCAGGCTCAAAAAGCACAGACTCGGAAAGATCGGGCTCAGGAAAGTCAGGCTCAAAAAGCACAAGCTCAGAAAGCTCAGGCTCAGGAAAGTCAGGCTCAAAAAGCTCAGGCTCAGGAAAGTCAGGCTCAAAAAGCACAAGCTCAGAAAGCTCGGGCTCGGGAAAGTCAGTCTCGGGAATATCAGGCTCAGACTCAGTAAGCTCAGGAAACTCACGACCAAGGAGCTCAGACTCAGGAAACACAGGCTCTGGAGGCTCTGCCTCTGATATCGCTGGTAAGTCATGTATAAATCGTGTGATTTGTAATAAGTGCTGTATATTAGCCATTGACATGACATCGTTAGTCGTAGATGTACTACCGTGCGATGTAGTCAGTAACGCCTTCCTTTCCAATTATAGTCAGGGCCCATTTTTCAAAAAGAGGCATTCTTAAAGTTTGTAAGGCATTTCTTAGTAGAATTTGTCATGCAGTTGTTTTCACACAATTCGGATATGCTGATTCCAAATCTGCCCCATGCCAAGCTCTATTTTTAGTTTTTCCCTTTCAAAATTGCAAAACAAAATGGCCGCCAAAATAGCAGATAAGGTCTCAATTATCATGATTATACATTATGTCTGGGTGCACAGCGGACACACAAACTTGACTTTCGTGTTCAAAATAAAATTTTAGTTTTGAGTAATTTCATCTTCTGGTCAACTATCACGCAAAAAATCCAAGATGGCCGCCAATAATACAGAAAGTACCATAACGTTTTTCTAAAAGTCATAGAAAGTTGTTTTTGGTGATTAAATATAGTTTTTTAATATCAATAAATCTAGTACAATACAGTAATAACCTCTAACTTTTATATAACATGTAGTTTCAGGGAAAAATCCAAGATGGCCGTCAATTATACAGCAAGGAAGTTATTTTTGGCGCTTATATAGTTTTCTGATGGAAAAAAATTACACAGCATCAAAAAACTCAACTTCCATGTTACATGTAGTTACAGGGAATGCAAAAAATATGATTATTTCAAAACAACACATTAACTATGAGGAAATTGCCCAAAAGTAGCATATGTTACTTTCATCACTGTAGCTACAGAGGCTTGCTGTGTATATCTCAGATTTGCATGAATGCCATCATCTTGCATGATGATAATGGTAGAATCGTCACCCTCATCAATATATTGATCATATATTTGTGCAGCTTCGGAATTGATGTAGCGACTCTTTGATAGGACGCCATTGGCTTATTTCTCGTGGTCCTAATTCACACTTAAAGCAACTCCTTGGGATGACATCAATTTTCGTTTTTAATTCCGTACTGAAGTAGTGTATCCCACGGATCATGTTTTTATTTTTTTCAGAATTTTCATTTTTTTACAAATAAATCAACATTTCTATGAAACCAGAAGTAACCCAAACAAACTATTTGTATACCTGAAGGACGATTGAATGTTTTCACAGCATTGGACCACATGCTAATGGCATCGGCCCAGCGTTGGGTAGACAATCAGTGCTGCAGGTGTGTCGTCCCGTGTCCTGACTATAAGACACCAATTAGCGGCGACTGCTCTGATCTTACCGTCTGATACGTGGGAATATGTGATGTAAAGTGCTGATTGTTGCTGATTTGTTTTGTTTACATGGCAATATACGACCTGGAAATACAACATTTCACTCTTTTTCGGTGCTTTAAAATTGTTTTTTGACTTTTTCGTATTTCAGTTAAGATCAGTAGGCTATATAGCTTCATATAGATTACATTTTCAAAATTGACAACATTGAAAATGTCTCATCCCAAGGGGTCCCTTTAATCTAACTAAATATGATAGCTCTTCAGGTTGAACAGGAAGCTTTTACACGAGAACTAGTTGCATTTGTTCATCAATGAAGCTCCAACCACAATCTCATAGATGTTTATAATATGTATTTATTGCTAAACAGGCCTAAAATACAACGGAAACAATATCCACTTTTTGTGGCAGGGGTTATTGACGAAGAAAATACATTGAAATACTCCAATTGGCTTAAGTTCTAGTTCTGGGTGTTTATGAATTAGCTTAAATGTCTTTCTTTTAGAATTGATGTGCTGGTGTCGTGGAAGCCATTGAGACGGTTGAGTGGTCCGATAAATATCACCAGTTTTAGGTTTACACAGCTAGGCATTGCTATGATGAGAACGTTTCGAAAGCAGAATGAGCAAGTTTACATCAGTTCCTACGACTACCACATTGTCAGTATCTGACAGTTTGATTGCCGTAATAACATTTAACGTCCCATTATGTACCTCAGTATTTTTCACACTTATACATTGATACCTGCAAAATAGGGTAGTCGCTCCCATACCACTTCAGGACACAACTGAACCTGTTGGGTTATTGTATATTATGTGAGAGTGAGAGCTTATATCTGATTAGAAGCATGTATGAGCAGAACCTACTGATTCCTCATACATTCTACCATATCACGACCATATCTAGAAAGTTTCTGTATTTTATGTTAATCTTCATAAAAAATATATACTATATTTATAAAATAAATTCATCGTCAGTATTTTCAACATTACCCTAGCGTGTCCTCAACCATCAATCTTATATGCCCAAAACATATATAAGTCAACTTCTGCACCAAACTACAGATTTCTGATATCGTGTAGTATTTTAACATAGTTATTGATGCTGATATCATCAAGTTAGGGGAGTAGAAATATGTGTAGCCTACATTACGGTTTTGTGTGGATCTCTGAGCCGATGGTTGGGACTTTATTCGTTCAATTATGTCTGAAAACTGTGTTATCAGCGCATTACCAGGCTTTTGTACGGTATATATTCTTAGCAAAAATATAACAATTAAGATGATACTATTATCATGATTATGTAAATTGTCAGTATCTGACAGTTTGATTGCCGTAATAACATTTAACGTCCCATTATGTACCTCAGTATTTTTCACACTTATACATTGATACCTGCAAAATAGGGTGGTCGCTCCCATACCACTTCAAGACACAACTGAACCTGTTGGGTTATTGTATATTATGTGAGAGTGAGAGCTTATATCTGATTAGAAGCATGTATGAGCAGAACCTGCTCATTCCTCATGCATTCTACCATATCACGACCATATCCAGAAAGTTTCTGTATTTTATGTTAATCTTCGCAAAAACATCCTGATCGTGCTACGAACGGTATTATTACCCCAATTACCACATATTCTACATCATATCTTGTTGCAATAGTGTACCCAATAACCTTTAGTGACTTGTTCATTACACTCTATAGCATTTAATTGCTAATTAATAAACTATGTCTGTAGGGGGCATATAGTTATTAGGGACCTAAATATCTTCACGTCCATCATATGATTTCATCACTTTATATATGTTAAGACTTATTGTCTTTAACATTGATACATCTTCCTGCAAAATAGGGTAGTCGCTCCCATACCACTTCAGGACACAACTGAACCTGTTGGGTTATTGTATATTATGTGAGAGTGAGAGCTTATATCTGATTAGAAGCATGTATGAGCAGAACCTACTGATTCCTCATACATTCTACCATATCACGACCATATCTAGAAAGTTTCTGTATTTTATGTTAATCTTCATAAAAAATATCCTGATCGTGCTACGAACGGTATTATTGCTCCAATTACCATATATTCTGCATCATATCTTGTTGCGATAGTCTACCCAATAATCTTCGGTGACTTGTTCATGACACTGTATAGCATTTAGTTGCCAAGACTGTGTTAGTTTCTAACATCTTCTGAAGATGGTGCATGTTCATACTATATTTATAAAATAAATTCATCGTCAGTATTTTCAACATTACCCTAGCGTGTCCTCAACCATCAATCTTATATGCCCAAAACATATATAAGTCAACTTCTGCACCAAACTACAGATTTCTGATATCGTGTAGTATTTTAACATAGTTATTGATGGTGATATCATCAAGTTAGGGGAGTAGAAATATGTGTAGCATACATTACGGTTTTGTTTGGATTTCTGAGCCGATGGTTGGGACTTTATTCGTTCAATTATGTCTAAAAACTGTGTTATCAGCGCATCACCAGGCTTTTGTACGGTATATATTCTTAGCAAAAATATAACAATTAAGATGATACTATTATCATGATGATGAAAATTGTCAATCAGATTGAGAAACATAATTTTTATGTGATGTGTACGTTTTAACAAGCTAGCACAATATACCTAGTTACTACAATCATAAACTGTTAAATTTGAACGACTTCTTGTCTCAATAGGAGCGGAACATGTATGTGTGTCATTATTGCCATGGTTATGCAGACCACCTTGATGGATTAACTTCATGTTTTGCTTAACCCTAGTACAGGGCTTGAGCAGGAGGGTGCCACCCGTGGCCAACGCACATTTAAATTATTGCTTTCTTCCTTACGGTACTGTAAAAACACGATGCAGGTGGATATCACATAGGCCACATACTAATAGGCCTAGAACGGATATATGGTGAGCGACAGGTTATCTAGTGCCGAACAGTGATCAACAATCATAAACTATTTTTTGTCAATAGTCTAAACATTTTTACAACATGCCGGATATTACGTTTGTTTCCCTCGACTTCTAAATGTGAAATAATGACTTTATTAAATAAATTATTAGTACACTGGCCTACGATGTGTCGATTTCCTGGAGCAACATTTGTTCCCCCCCCCCCCCGCCATAACTTTGTGAAATATTGATGATAGATGTTATCACGGCCCTGAATTGCTTCTGGGGTGTGAGAAACCTATATGTAGACACCAAAAACACATCTCTACGTTATTTTGAAGCAAAGTTATAGCACATTGCCTTGCAGTGGCGGCCATTTTAGATTTTGTCCTCTGGCGGCAAACGCACAAGGTGAAATTCAGAGGACTTTAAGTATGTTGCTCAGGTGGGTTTTAATACACCGAGATGATGTTTTTGTGTACATTGTAAGCCAAGCCGTGATGTAAAGTTGTGTCATTTTCATTAATTTTGGCGGCCATTTTGTTTTTGAATTTCGAGTAGGAAAAACACAAAATATAGCTTGGCATGGGGCAGATTTGGAATCAGCGTTCTCAAATTGTGTAAGAACAACTGCATGCCGAATTCTACTAAAAAATGCCTTACCAAGTTAGAAATTTCGAAAATGGGCCCGGACTATTAAACAGTCACTGCCTTTTGACTTTGCTGAGTGGTGAAATGAAATGAATCGGGCTTTAGGCCACCTTTGTGCACATATAGGCTAAACTGGGCCAGAAGAACCTCCTGAGGATGGTGAGATGATTGAGATGACACTGTCCTTCAGACACAGGATTCGAAATTCGAGCCCTGGCGGTCTGAGCCGAGCACGCTACCTCTCGGTCACGGAGGCTCCCCACAATACTGACTTTCACACGTGGATGGGGAAGAAACATTTTTGTTTCTTTCAAACCGCCGAGACCGGGAACCGAACCCCGAACTCTGGCGTGAAAGGCAGCGGTGCTAACCACTACCCTAGGGCACCCGCCCTGCTGAGTGGTGAAGCTGCCATTGCCGAAGAAGGTGTACATATATAAGAGCATCAAATAAATCATAGCATCCGCTTCAATTCACTTCCCGTATCTGCGCCGTAGCATGGCTTGTTTTGCAGGTGACTCAGAGTGTGGTGATCTGGTAAAGTAGAATGATAGCATGGCTTGTTTTGCAGGTGACTCAGATTGTGGTGATCTGTTAAAGTAGAATGATAGCATGGCTTGTTTTGCAGGTGACTCAGAGTGTGGTGATCTGGTAAAGTAGAATGATAGCATGGCTTGTTTTGCAGGTGACTCAGCGTGTGGTGATCTGGTAAAATAGAATGATAGCATGGCTTGTTTTGCAGGTGACTCTGAGTGTGGTGATCTGGTAAAGTAGAATGATAGCATGGCTAGTTTTGCAGGTGACTCATAGTGTGGTGATCTGGTAAAGTAGAATGATAGCATGGCTTGTTTTGCAGGTGACTCAGAGTGTGGTGATCTGATAAAGTAGAATGATAGCATGGCTTGTTTTGCAGGTGACTTAGCGTGTGGTGATCTGGTAAAGTAGAATGATAGCATGGCTTGTTTTGCAGGTGACTCATAGTGTGGTGATCTGGTAAAGTAGAATGATAGCATGGCTTGTTTTGCAGGTGACTCAGCGTGTGGTGATCTGGTAAAGTAGAATGATAGCATGGCTTGTTTTGCAGGTGACTCATAGTGTGGTGATCTGGTAAAGTAGAATGATAGCATGGCTTGTTTTGCAGGTGACTCTGAGTGTGGTGATCTGGTAAAGTAGAATGATAGCATGGCTTGTTTTGCAGGTGACTCATAGTGTGGTGATCTGGTAAAGTAGAATGATAGCATGGCTTGTTTTGCAGGTGACTCAGAGTGTGGTGATCTGGTAAAGTAGAATGATAGCATGGCTTGTTTTGCAGGTGACTCAGCGTGTGGTGATCTGGTAAAGTATAATGATAGCATGACTTGTTTTGCAGGTGACTCAGAGTGTGGTGATCTGGTAAAGTAGAATGATAGCATGGCTTGTTTTGCAGGTGACTCAGAGTGTGGTGATCTGGTAAAGTAGAATGATAGCATGGCTTGTTTTGCAGGTGACTCAGAGTGTGGTGATCTGGTAAAGTAGAATGATAGCATGGCTTGTTTTGCAGGTGACTCAGCGTGTGGTGATCTGGTAAAGTAGAATGATAGCATGGCTTGTTTTGCAGGTGACTCAGCGTGTGGTGATTTGGTAAAGTAGAATGATAGCATGGCTTGTTTTGCAGGTGACTCAGAGTGTGGTGATCTGTTAAAGTAGAATGATAGCATGGCTTGTTTTGCAGGTGACTCAGAGTGTGGTGATCTGGTAAAGTAGAATGATAGCATGGCTTGTTTTGCAGGTGACTCAGAGTGTGGTGATCTGGTAAAGTAGAATGATAGCATGGCTTGTTTTGCAGGTGACTCAGCGTGTGGTGATCTGGTAAAGTAGAATGATAGCATGGCTTGTTTTGCAGGTGACTCAGAGTGTGGTGATCTGCTAAAGTAGAATGATAGCATGGCTTGTTTTGCAGGTGACTCTGAGTGTGGTGATCTGGTAGAGTAGAATGATAGCATGGCTTGTTTTGCAGGTGACTCAGAGTGTGGTGATCTGGTAAAGTAGAATGATAGCATGGCTTGTTTTGCAGGTGACTCATAGTGTGGTGATCTGGTAAAGTAGAATGATAGCATGGCTTGTTTTGCAGGTGACTCAGCGTGTGGTGATTCGGTAAAGTAGAATGATAGCATGGCTTGTTTTGCAGGTGACTCAGAGTGTGGTGATCTGGTAAAGTAGAATGATAGCATGGCTTGTTTTGCATGTGACTCAGCGTGTGGTGATCTGGTAAAGTAGAATGATAGCACGGCTTGTTTTGCAGATGACTCAGATTGTGGTGATCTGGTAAAGTAAAATGATAGCATGGCTTGTTTTGCAGGTGACTCTGAGTGTGGTGATCTGGTAAAGTAGAATGATAGCATGGCTTGTTTTGCAGGTGACTCAGAGTGTGGTGATTTGGTAAAGTAGAATGATAGCATGGCTTGTTTTGCAGGTGACTCAGAGTGTGGTGATCTGGTAAAGTAGAATGATAGCATGGCTTGTTTTGCAGGTGACTCAGAGTGTGGTGATCTGGTAAAGTAGAATGATAGCATGGCTTGTTTTGCAGGTGACTCAGAGTGTGGTGATCTGGTAAAGTAGAATGATAGCATGGCTTGTTTTGCAGGTGACTCAGATTGTGGTGATCTGGTGCTGTATTTTCCCTTTGATGAGGACATGAATGATGTCAGCTGTTCTCAGGTATGTGGTCTGCCTATGATGGGAGCAGTGCTGACCAACGCTCACGCTGACGATTGCGCTGGATCATTACAGTTTGAAGACCACGCGCATTTCATCGCCAGCTCTTCAACCACGTGGTTCGCCAGCGAGGCCGGCGCTTGGACCGTCTCCATGTGGCTGTACTACGGGGGTGATGGGGTGGACACAGTAGGCCTGGTTGACAACGGTGACTGTGGCAGCCCCAGCTTATCCGTGTACATGGAGGGAGGGAATCTGGCCATGGCACTGGACACCGATCCATCCGCCGATGATCCACAATTCTACGTGAGCTCGTATCAGGTGAGACTCGTGTACACCGCTCTTGTCTGCAAAGCTAATAGGCAGTATCTGCTTACAGATACTGATACATGGACCAAGGAATCTTGCATATTTATTAGTAACGTTTTATCTGTTTTTACAATACAGACACTGTTGCATTATTATAATATTTCTGGAGATTGCCTTCCCCCCCCCCTCCACTTCCCCAAAAATAGGCCTATATATATTATAATATACTATAGGCTACCGAGATACCTTAATAAAAACTACCATGCATTTATCAATACGTTTGTTCAGATTTGTGTTTCCCAAGATGACCAGGAGTCACGGGATAACAAAAATCCAGTGACTCTGGTAGGGCTGAACTGGCACCAGAATGGCCTCAAATTACCGCATTAACTATGGCTATTGTTGTTATTGTCATACTATAAAATAGGTCATATTTATTACCATTTATATACAAGGCACTGTCATATATTGATTTATGGGTGTGGGGTATTACTATTTAGGTATTCGCCATTCAGAGGCTACGTTCAACCCAGTAAACACAAAACATTATTGTTATGTGTCCTTTGTGGAGTGTTTTGGAATGTTTTGAAAATCTAAGAAACTACAAGTAAGATACTATCTGTACAAATGAACAGAATTCTTTCCATTAAATATGTTAGATCTTGGGTTGCTGGCCTGCCTAATCATCCCCAAATTCGAAACTACATGACTCTCAGCATTATGATTCTTTTTACACTATTGTGATTTTTGGAGAGTGGCTGATTGAACAAACATTGACCCTAAGTTGTTTTAATGTTGGACCAATGTCATCGCCAGTGGCCACGCATAAAGTATAAACATGTTGTGACATATCCCTTCATTATACCCAGCAAACACTAGACGTTGAAACAATATTGGGCTAATTCTGAGCCAACGTTGTTGACAATGGACCAGCGTTAGTCAGCACTAAAGCTTGTTGAGTACCCGCACTCTAAGGTGCGAGTATGTCTGGTTGTCGTCTTTTGTTTGTTCTTCAGATGGTTAGGCCTATTCAAATAAAAAAAACAAAGGCTGGGTTAATGCTGGCCCGGCGTCTGTGACGCTGGCCCACATTCAGGGTGGCGTCAAACACGACACGGTAACCCAATACTGGGCTAATGTTGGCTTAGGGTCATAGACGGTGGGCCAACAATAGCCCGACATTGGGTCAACGTCTTGTGTTTGACCGCCTGCATGATAGACAGAGAGAACCCACAGCCACAAAACTGATCGGACGAACAAATGAGCGGTGAGAGGTAAAGCAATATATCTCCACCTCTTTAGAGGGGAGACATAGCAATCAAAACAGGCACGCCCGCTATAATAACAATAAAAAACAAGCACGCCCACTATAATAACAATAAAAACAAGCACGCCCACTATAATAACAATAAGAACAAGTATGCATGCTATAATAACAATAAAAACAACCACGCCCACTTTAATAACAATAAAAACAAGCACGCCCACTATATTAACAATCAAGCACGCCCACTATAATGAGAATCAAAACAAGCACGCTTATTATAATAACAATCAAGCACGCCCACTATAATGACAATCAAAACAAGCACACCTATTATAATAACAATCAAGCACGCCCACTATAATGACAATCAAAACAAGCACGCATATTATAATAACAATCAAAACAAGGACGCCCACTATAATAATAATCAAAACAAGCACACCCACCATGATAACAATCAAAACAAGCACGCCCACTATAATAACAATCTAAACAAACACACCCACTATGATAGCAATCTAGCACGCCCACTATAATAACAATCTAAACAAGCACGCCCACTATGATGGCAATCAAGCACGTCCACTATATTAACAATCTAAACAAGCACGCCCACTGTAATAACAATCTAAACAAGCACGCCCACTATGATGGCAATCAAGCACGTCCACTATAATAACAATCTAAACAAGCACGCCCACTGTAATAACAATCTAAACAAGCACTCCCTCTATAATAACAATCTAAACAAGCACGTCCACTATAATAACAACCAAAGCAAGCACACCCACTATAATAACAATCTAAACAAGCACGCCCACTATAATGACAATCTAAACAAGCACGCCCACTATGATAACAATCAAGCACGCCCACTGTAATAACAATCTCAACAAGCACGCCCTCTATAATAACAATCTAAACAAGCACGTCCACTATAATAACAATCTAAACAAGCACGCCCACTATAATAAAAATAAAAACAAGCACGCCCACTGTAATAACAATCAAGCACGCCCACTATAATGAGAATCAAAACAAGCACGCTTATTATAATAACAATCAAGCACGCCCACTATAATGACAATCAAAACAAGCACACCTATTATAATAACAATCAAGCACGCCCACTATAATAACAATCAAAACAAGCACGCATATTATAATAGCAATCAAAACAAAGACGCCCACTATAATAACAATCAAAACAAGCACACCCACTATGATAACAATCAAAACAAGCACGCCCACTATAATAGCAATCAAAACAAGCACACCCACTATGATAACAATCAAGAACGCCCACTATAATAACAATCTAAACAAGCACGTCCACTGTAATAACAACCTAAACAAGCACGCCCACTATAATAACAATCTAAACAAGCACACCCACTATGATAACAATCTAGCACGCCCACTGTAATAACAATCAAAACAAGTACACCCACTATAATAACAATCCAAACAAGCACGCCCACTAAGATAACAATCGAGCACGTCCACTATAATAACAATCTAAACAAGCATGCCCACTGTAATAACAATCTAAACAAGCACGTCCACTATAATAACAATCAAAACAAGCACACTCACTATAATAACAATCCACCACGCCCACTATAATAACAATCAACAAAATAAGCACACCCGCTATAATAACAATCAAGTACGTCCACTGTAATAACAATCAAAACAAGCACACCCACTATAATAACAATCTAAACAAGCACGCCCACTATAATAACAATCTAAACAAGCATGCCCACTATGATAACAATCAAGCACGCCCACTATAATAACAATCAAAACAAGCACGCCCACTGTAATAACAATCAAATCAAGCGCACCCACTATAATAACAATCAAGCACGCCCTGTATAATAACAATCAAAGCAAGCACACCCACTATAATAACAATCAAAACAAGCACGCCCACTATGATAACGATCAAAACAAGCACGCCCACTATAATAACAATCAAAACAAGCACACCCACTGTAATAAAAATCAAAACAAGCGCACCCACTATATTAACAATCAAAACAAGCACGCCCACTATAATAACAATCAAAACAAACACGCCCATTATGATAACAATCAAGACAAGCACGCCCACTATAATAACAATCAGAACAAGCACGCCCACTGTGATAACAACCAGAACAAGCGCACCCACTATAATAACAATTAAAACAAGCACGCCCACTATAATAACAATCAAAACAAGCACGCCCACCATAATAACAATCAAAACAAGTACGCCCACTATAATAACAATCAAAACAAGAACGCCCACTATGATAACAATCAAGCACGTCCACTATAATGACAATCAAAACAAGCACGCATATAATAATAACAATCAAAACAAGACGCCCACTATAGTAACAATCAAAACAAGCACACCCACTATGATAACAATCAAAACAAGCACGCCCACTATAATAGCAATCAAAACAAGCACACCCACTATGATAACAATCAAAACAAGCACGCTCACTATAATAACAATCAAAACAAGCACACCCAATATGATAACAATCAAGAACGCCCACTATAATAACAATCTAAACAAGCACGTCCACTGTAATAACAACCTAAACAAGCACGCCCACTATAATAACAATCTAAACAAGCACACCCACTATGATAACAATCTAGCACGCCCACTGTAATAACAATCAAAACAAGCACACCCACTATAATAACAATCTAAACAAGCACGCCCACTATGATAACAATCAAGCACGTCCACTATAATAACAATCTAAACAAGCACACCCACTATGATACAAATCTAGCACACCCACTGTAATAACAATCAAAACAAGCACACCCACTATAATAACAATCTAAACAAGCATGCCCACTGTAATAACAATCTAAACAAGCACGTCCTCTATAATAACAATCTAAACAAGCACGTCCACTATAATAACAATCAAAACAACACGCCCACTGTTATAACAATCAAAACAAGCGCACCCATTATTATAACAATCAAAACAAGCACGCCCACTATGATAACAATTTAAACAAGCAAGTCCACTGTAATAACAACCTAAATTAGCACGCCCACTATAATAGCAATCTAAACAAGCACACCCACTATGCTAACAATCTAACACGCCCACTGTAATAACAATCAAAACAAGCACACCCACTATAATAACAATCTAAACAAGCACGCCCACTATTATAACAATCAAAACAAGCACGCCCACTGTAATAACAATCAAGCAGCGCACTATAATGAGAATCAAAACTTGCACGCTTATTATAATAACAATCAAGCACGCCCACTATAATGACAATCAAAACAAGCACACCTATTATAATAACAATCAAGCACGCCCACTATAATGACAATCAAAATAAGCACACCTATTATAATAACAATCAAGCACGCCCACTATAATAACAATCAAGCACGCCCTCTATAATAACAATCTAAACAAGCACACCCACTGTAATAACAATCAAAGCAAGCACACCCACTATAATAACAATCAAAACAAGCACGCCCACTATGATAACGATCAAAACAAGCACGCCCACTATAATAACACTCAAAACAAGCACACCCACTGTAATAACAACCAAAACAAGCGCACCCACTATAATAACAATCAAAACAAGCACGTCCACTATAATAACAATCAAAACAAGCACGCCCATTATGATAACAATCAAAACAAGCACGCCCACTATAATAACAATCAGAACAAGCACGCCCACTGTGATAAAAATCAAAACAAGCGCACCCACTATAATAACAATCAAAACAAGCACGCCCACTATAATAGCAATCAAAACAAGCACGCCCTCCATAATAACAATCAAAACAGGTACGCCCACTGTAATAACAATCTAAACAAGCACGCCCTCTATAATAACAATCTAAACATGCACGTCCACTATAATAACAACCAAAACAAGCACACCCACTATAATAACAATCAAGCACGCCCACTATGATAACAATCAACAAAATAAGCACACCCGCTATAATAACAATCAAGTACGTCCACTGTAATAACATTCAAAACAAGCACACCCACTATAATAACAATCTAAACAAGCACGCCCACTATGATAACAATCAAGCACACCCACTGTAATAACAATATAAACAAGCACGCCCTCTATAATAACAATCTAAACAAGCACGTCCACTATAATAACAATCAGAACAAGCACACCCACTATAATAACAATCAAGCACGCCCACTATAATAACTATCAACAAAATAAGCAGACCCGCTATAATAACAATCAAGTACGTCAACTGTAATAACAATCAAAATAAGCACACTCACTATAATAACAATCTAAACAAGCAGGCCCACTATGGTAACAATCAAAACAAGCACGCCCACTGTAATAACAATCAAATCAAGCGCACCTACTATAATAACAATCAAGCACGCCCTCTATAATAACAATCTAAACAAGCACACCCACTATAATAACAATCAAAGCAAGCACACCCACTATAATAACAATCAAAACAAGCACGCCCACTATGATAACAATCAAAACAAGCACGCCAACTATAATAACAATCAAAGCAAGCACACCCACTATAATAACAATCAAAACAAGCACACCCACTATAATAACAATCAAAGCAAGCACACCCACTATAATAACAATCAAAACAAGCACGCCCACTATGATAACAATCAAAACAAGCACGCCAACTATAATAACAATCAAAGCAAGCACACCCACTATAATAACAATCAAAACAAGCACGCCCACTATGATAACAATTAAAACAAGCACGCTCACTATAATAACAATCAAAACAAGCACGCCCACTGTAGTAACAATCAAAACAAGCGCACCCACTATAATAACAATCAAAACAAGCATGCCCACTATAATAACAATCAAAACAAGCACGCTCACTATGATAACAATCAAAACAAGCACGCCCACTATATTAACAATCAGAACAAGCATGCCCACTGTGATAACAATCAAAACAAGCGCACCCACTATAATAACAATCAAAACAAGCACGCCCACTATAATAACAATCGAAACAAGCACGCCCACTATAATAACAATCAAAACAGGTACGCCCACTATAATAACAATCAAAACAAGCACGCCCACTATGATAACAATCAAGCACGTCCACTATAATGACAATCAAAACAAGCACGCATATTATAATAACAATCATAACAAGGACGCCCACTATAGTAACAATCAAAACAAGCACACCCACTATGATAACAATCAAAACAAGCACTCCCACTATAATAGCAATCAAAACAAGCAAACCCACTATGATAACAATCAAAACAAGCACACCCACTATGATAACAATCAAGAACACCCACTATAATAACAATCTAAACAAGCACGTCCACTGTAATAACAGCCTAAACAAGCACGCCCACTATAATAACAATCTAAACAAGCACACCCACTATAATAACAATCCAAACAAGCACGCCCACAATGATAACAATCAAGCACGTCCACTATAATAACAATCTAAACAAGCACGCCCACTGTAATAACAACCTAAACAAGCACGCCCACTATAATAACAATCTAAACAAGCACACCCACTATAATGACAATCAAAGCAAGCACACCCACTATAATAACAATCAAAACAAGAACGCCCACTATGATAACAATCTAAACAAGGACGCCCACTATAGTAACAATCTAAACAAGAACACCCACTATGATAACAATCAAAACAGGTACGCCCACTATAATAACAATCAAAACAAGCACGCCCACTATAATAACAATCAAAACAAGCACGCCCACTATAATGGCAATAAAAACAAGCACACCCACTATGCTAACAATCAGAACAAGCACGCCCTCTATAATAAAAATCAAAAAAAGCACGTCCACTATAATAACGATCTAAACAAGCACGCCCACAATAATAACAATCTCAACAAGCACGCCCACTATAATAACAATCAAAACAAGCACGCCCACTATGATAACTATCAAAACAAGCACGCCCACTATAATAACAATCAAAACAAGGGTACCCACTATAATTACAATCAAAACAAGCGCACACACTATGATAACAATCAAGCACGCCCTCTATAATAAAATCACAACAAACACGCCCACTATAATAACAATCTAAACAAGCACGTCCACTATAATAACAATCAAAACAAGCGCACACCCACTATAATAACAATCAAGCACGCCCTCTATAATAAAAATCAAAACAAGCACGCCCACTATAATAAAAATCTAAACAAGCAAGCCCACTGTAATAACAATCAAAACAAGCGCACGCACTATAATAACAATCAAGCACGCCCTCTATAATAAAAGTCAAAACAAGCACGCCCACTGTAATAACAATCAAAACAAGCGCACATACTATAATAACAATCAAGCGCGCCCACTATAATAACAATCAAAACGAGCACGTCCACTATAATAGCAATCAAAACAAGCGCACCCACTATAATAAAAATCAAAACAAGCACGCCCACTATAATAACAATCTAAACAAGCAAGCCCACTGTAATAACAATCAAAACAAGCGCACCCACTATAATAACAATCAAGCACGCCCTCTATAATAAAAATCAAGCACGCCCTCTATAATAAAAATCAAAACAAGCACGTCCACTATAATAACAATCTAGACAAGCACGCCCACTGTAATAACAATCTAAACAAGCAAGCCCTCTATAATAACAATCTAAGCAAGCACGCCGACTATAATAACAATCTAAACAAGCACACCCACTATAATAACAATCCAGCACGCCCACTATAATAACAATCAAGCACGCCCTCTATAACAAAAATCAAGCACGCCCTCTATAATAAAAATCAAAAAGCACGTCCACTATAATAACAATCTAGACAAGCACGCCCACTGTAATAACAATCTAAACAAGCACGCTCACTATAATATCAATCAAGCACGCCCTCTATAATAAAAATCAAAACAAGCACGTCCACTATGATAACAATCAAAACAAGCACACACACTATAATAACAATCTAAACAAGCACGCCCACTATAATAACAATCAAAACAAGCACGCCCACTGTAATAACAATCAAAACAAGCACGCAAAGTATAATAACAATCATGCACGCCCACTATAATAACAATCAAAACAAGCACGCCCACTATAATAACAATCATGCACGCCCACTATGATATAAATTCAGCACGTCCACTATAAAAATAATCAAAACAATCAAGCACGCCACTATAATAACAATCAAAACAGGTACGCCCATTATCATAATAATCAAAACAAGCACACCCACAATAATAACAATCTAAACAAGCACACCCACTATGATAACAATCAAGAACGCCCACTATAATAACAATCAAAACAAGCACGCCCACTATAATAACAATCAAAACAAGCACACCCACTGTAATAACAATCAAAACAGGTACGCCCATTATCATAATAATCAAAACAAGCACACCCACAATAATAACAATCTAAACAAGCAGACCACTATAATAACAATCTAAACAAGCACGCCCACTATAATAACAATCAAGCACGCCCTCTATAATAACAATCAAAACAAGCACGCCCACTATAATAACAATCAAGCACGCCCTCTATAATAACAATCAAAACAAGCACGCCCACTATAATAACAATCAAAACAAGTACGCCCACTATAATAACAATCAAAACAAGCGCACCCACTATAATAACAATCAAAACAAGCACGCCCACCATAATAACAATCAAAACAGGTACGCCCACCTATAATAATAATCAAAACAAGCGCACCCACTATAATAACAATCAAGCACGCCCTCTATAATAAAAATCCAAACAAGTACGTCCACTGTAATAACAATCAAAACAAGCACGCCCACTATAATAACAATCTAAACAAGCACACCCACTATAATAACAATCAAAACAAGCACGCCCACTATAATAACAATCATGCACGCCCACTATGATATAAATTCAGCAAGTCCACTATAAAAACAATCAAAACAATCAAGCACGCCACTATAATAACTATCAAAACAAGCACGCCCATTATCATAATAATCAAAACAAGCACACCCACAATAATAACAATCTAAACAAGCACACCCACTATGATAACAATCAAGAACGCCCACTATAATAACAATCAAAACAAGCACGCCCACTATAATAATAATCAAAACAGGTACGCCCACTATAATAACAATCAAAACAAGCACGCCCACTATAATAACAATTAAAAGAAGCACGCTCACTATGATAACAATCAAAACAGGTACGCCCACAATAATAACAATCAAAACAAGCGCGCCCACTATATTAACAAACAAAACAAGCACGCCCACTACAAAAACAATCAAAACAGGCACACTCTCTACGATAACAAACAAGCACACCCACTATAATAACAATTAAGCAAGCCCACTATAATAACAATAAATTTTCACTGTGAATGGGACATTTTACAATGGTTCGATCATGCAACGTAATTACTACCGGCTTTTGGCCTTGCACGACAGTGTAGGTGATCCATCTGAGACCACTCATTTCATAGCAGTACTGTACGTATTAGCGCCATAAATGATCACATCAGAGACCACTGCGTTAAAGGATCACAGGCCAAGTTAACTGACTCAGTCGCGGCAACCTCGGCCACGTCTACGTCACGAGCATCTTAAATAGATAGAAAGTTAGACATAATAAAATAATCGTCGTAATAATGTGCGTGTAGTGGTTCCAATGTGTAATTGGTGGTAAGTCATACACAGTGGTCCTGGTGGAGTAACCTTGGCTACAATAGTGATCCAAAATGAAATATTTTCATTTACTTTTCTGCTTGCAAAACTAACTTGCTTATTTGACATACTTATATGTAACTTTGCGATGTGCTGCAGGTTCCAAGTGAGCAATGGTTGCATGTGGCGATGACATTCGACGGAGGTGCTGCTACCCTATACGCCGGGGGCATCAGCGTCTTACAAGAAACACAAGCTGGTAACTAATCTTCTTCGGGCTTACGTGAAATCACTGTGGTCGTACATATATACATTGCGCCAAACTGTGCAAAGGCCTGGGGTGTGCAGTGCTTCTATGGTATTGTGTGCTAAAAGTAACCCTTGAGGTTATTTTATAGGGTATAATCCTAAGTTTTACAATGGCAAAAAAATAAGTGGCAGCTGTATCGAATCGACTGCGTTACATTTATCTTATCGATTTGAAAAACATTTCCACAAAATTCAACTTCTAATTTTTCATGTACTATGGTAATGCCCAGTCCTTGAGCATGCTCGACAACATAACTTAACATTTTTGACTCACAAGTTTTTCAGAGGCGGATCCAGGGGGGGGGGGGGGGATTTTTGCCAATTTTTTTTTAAAAGTACCATAATTGCCCCACTCCCCCTTTATTCACATCTTGGATCCGCCACTATTTTTTATTTTTCTAATATTTAGCATTGTACATTTTGTTTAAGAGTATAGTCTTAACTTTATAGAGAAACGTAGATTTTGTTGAAGGGTATAGTCCTAACTTTATAGAGAAAAGTACATTTTGTTGAAGTCCTAACTTTCTAGAGAAAAGTACATTTTGTTGAAGGGTATAGTCCTAACTTTATAGAGAAAAGTACATTTTGTTGAAAAAACATTTGTTCTGTGAGTGTATGGATTTTAGCCAGTAAAGAGGCCCTCATACTAGTAATCTAGTGCTTGGCATGGTAAACATAATAGGCGTGCAGCTGGGAGCCCAAAAGACGCTTATTTAAGGAGTTTAATGCTCATTTATGTACATGGCCACATCAAGGTTTATCTGAAAGGAAATTTTGTCTTCTTTCCGATGGTGCCTGCTGTGGAGCAGTGGCTATCTGCAAAAGTTGTGAAAATTAGGGTTAAAGACAGGTGGGGTGTTAATTAATTGATGATTATAATAGCTCCGTCATTTTATGGCGAAGGCCGCCCAGGCACACCACAATTTGCAAAAGTTTAAAAACAATTTCCAATCAGTTCAGGATCATCTACAGAAAAACATATTAAAAATTTCCTGAAATCCAATTGGTCGAAGGATGCCTATTTTGCATAAATCCAAGATGGCCGCCACTTTTTTAGGGAGCATGCTTTTTTATATATGAATTTTCAACAAATAAAGCTATAAACAAATGTAATACCTCTTGTTTGTGTAATTTTAACTGGAGAATCCATTTCTGATATTATTATGAAGATCCAAAGTCATTTTTGAGGTTAAGAGGTCAATATCAAGGTCAAAATATGAAAATGTGATTTTTAACAAATTCTAATAGCAACAACTGTAATACCTCATTTTGATGTGTTTTTGACAGAATGATTTACTTATGGTCATATTTGATGATATTCAAGGTCATTTTCAAGGTCAAAACGTCAATTTCAAGGTCAAGGTCAAGAAAGCGAAGATATGAAATTTAACAAATACAAATTAAAACATGTGTAATGCAGCTTTTTAATGTGATTTTGACAGGAAATTAATTTCTGACACCATTTATTCTGATTATTCGAAGTTATTTTCAAGGTCGCAACGTTAATTTCAATGAAACAAATGGGAAATATATATTTACATTAAAACGAGTGTATTACAAATAGAGACAAGTGTATCACTATGTTTTCGTGTTATTTTGACTGGGATCCAAGGGGCTATCTTAGGGGGTCAGAATCCCCTTTTTAAAACATCTCAAAAATATTTCAGACATGGGAACTTGCCCTAGTGCTGCTTTATTCATGGGGCAGCGTCATAGACAGTCACCCAACATTAAGCATTGGTTCAATACTCTAATATATGCCTCCTGATCGCTGGACTACAGTTTATACAGTAATGAAGAAGGGACATGTCAGTTGCGTTTTGTCAGCCGTATTCTTTTCAAATGATCAGCAATTTTACAGTATTGCAATGCAGATGATGTGGAGCTCACCAGAATGAGGTTCTGGCCACATAACGAGGTTTGGCGGATTTTACACACAATGTTGTTTTATCTCAGTCATTGAGATGTTGCCTTGTGGGGGTGGTGGTCTGCGTGACATTTTAATTGATTCTGACGTCTATGCATGTGCCAGTGTTGACCAAGTGCTTTCTGGAAAACAATATACTCCATGGTGTCCTTCTTTAAGTGGTGTGAACAGAAAGCCTATACTATATGTAGAGAACTTTGGAATCAACTCCTTGATGTGCAACTTCCTGTGGAGGGGATAACATGGACATACATGAGGAAGTTCTAGAGCTAATTTAAGTCGACACACTAAAACCACTATTAAAGATAATCAATGAAGCAGGCTGCACGAAATCCCCGACATTCAAATACTGCAATGCATATATCAATGCTGTTTAAATTCTGATATATATGCTGAAAGGGTAGGTGATTGGAAACAACATTCATGTTGCCAGGCTATGATGTTGCCATACCTGTTTGCCGCTAATAAACATAACTATTCAAAATGGCTTCCCGTCTACATTCTTGACACGACAGCGTTATACTGCAGCCGTTGACTTGGAGTTCCGAGATGGTAATTTCAGTGTGCATCAGTCTTCTAGTCCTTGTCGCATAATAAGCTCGGATTTAGCTGTCATAGAAGACTGTCATAAAATATTCAAAGAGCGATGGTCGCAATGTTGGAATAACACACACGAGTCCGACAGTCATGCGGTGGTCACTGTTAAGACATATTACAGGACAGTATGTTGAAGTTAAGATAGATGATGAAGATACTGAGGAGCAGTCAAAGGATAAAGACCATGCATCATTACAGCCAGCAAAACTGAAACAGGATGCAAAACACGCTCGAATTATTGAAGAACACAAACAGGTATCAATGTTTCTATAGTAACCCAAAATTATCTAATAAACTCAGTTGGCGTCGGACAGGAGAAACTATAAACATTTGTGAAATCTACACTGTCACTTGATAACTTGATAACCACATTTGCTGATATGAAAAAGAAAACGACAGAAGCTTCGAAAAGTGGCAATAAGGTCGCTGTTCTTAATCCAGACTTTGAATTTCGAAGAGTTTCAGTTCTCTATGAATGTCGGAGAGATGTTACTTTAGAAATTATCATGGGTCATAACACATAATGGCATTGAGAAAGCACGCGATCTGTTCAGCTCACATGAAGAATCAGATAGCAAAATTTTTATATTCCATGCTGTTTCTTCCGATAAGGTTTTGCGGAATCAAATAGAAATGGGCGTATAGGGCCTAATCATCAATTTTCCAGATACTGATGTACTGATGTAAACTAACACAAATATATGCACATTGTTAATGGCACAACAACAGCAGACAAACGAAGGTACACACCTGGGGAAATTGTTATGAAAATGCTTACGAAGTCTGCAAACCAATTTAAAGGTACTGCTAAAACTTGTAATGTAAGCAGTATTTATGGCAAGCAAGAGTACGGAAAAATGCAGATATAGGATACCCAGACTTAGGTTCACCTATTGACTTTGGGTGGAGACAGGATAGTGGAATATCGGTACATGTCTACTTTAAAGGTCAATCTGCATCACATTTGATTAACAGTCAGAAATGTGACTGTAGTCAAAGACAAATGTGTTCAGCGGGATGTAAATGCTACCTGAATGTAAATGCTCCCATGCATTTGATTATGTTCGTGAGCAGCCTATTATCTATGTAGGAGTTACTTAATATCGCCGGTGAAAGAGTAATGTTGACATTAATCAAACAATGTAATCCTAGTACAATCATTGACTGTTGTAGAATAATTTGCTGTTAAATAATAAATATTTTTATTGTGAATGTTTTTTTGTTTTTTTGAGGGTTAGTGTCCTATATCCGGATCGTAATCCCCAAAATTAATGGATTGGTCCTTGGGCCGAGACACACCTCTGGTAAGAATTTCATGAAAATCCGTGCGATCTGGATATAATCCTGATCGTAATCCGGATCCTGGATCTGGATTGTAATCCGGATCCTGGATCTGGATCGAAATCCGGATCCTAGATCTGGATTGTAATCTGCATACTGGATCTGAATCTTAATCGGGATCATCCCCAAAATCTAACAGATTGTGCCTTTGCAAAAAATTCATGCAAATCCATTAATTACATTTAACGCAATCCGATGGACACACAAACCAACCAATCTGACCAAAAACCTAAACCTCCTGACGGTGGGTTAAATATACATGATGTTCACATTAGCCATGGCCTTGGCCTTTAAATAGCTTTGTGTTTTACTTCAGTTTCTATAAATAATATTCAGCAACTTCAAAATGGTTTTAATAATAAACAAAAAAGCAAAAAACACCCAAGTATGACACAATCAATGTGGTTTTAGTAAAAAATGGCGGCCATCTTGGATTTATGCCAATTGTGAAAAAATGTCCAAGCACGCCAATCCGGCATACGACGGAAATAACATGTGTGGACCCTAAGGAAGCCAAAAAGTACTATATAACCTCAGAGTACCGACCATTTCCGTGTTAGATCAGCTTTGTAGGACTATTTCTGTTGTTAACGATTTGTATTTAATTTTTGAGGGTAGGTGTCTTCAAACTGAAATTTCACCAATAACGCAGCCTGTGGCATCTCCACAGCAGGCATAACTGGAAAGAGCGGACATTTTACTAGTAGATAGGCTATTTTTTATCCATGTACATGAATGAGCATTAAAATCGAAATTTTGCCCCTCCAGCTGCACACCTATAATTGATGACTCATGTTTCCGGTTTGCTTATTCAGGTGTTATATCTGAGCGTCAGTGTGCCATGGTTCTTGGACACGCCAGTCATGTAGGTCCTCAACAGGGATACTACATAGGTCTCATAGACGAGGTAAGATATTAAGCAAAGTTGGGTCTAAATCTGGTGTTTGCTGGTTAGGCCTATGTGTGATTATCATTCAATTTTGATCTGAAGACAATAAAACAACAGGAGTTTGATTAATGTTAAACTGCTTTGAACTATTTGTTGTTAATCAATGTTAATTTAGACTGATATTGTCAAATCATATTGCGTAAAAAGGTAAAAGGTAAAGGTGCAGGTTTATAGTCTGATATCAAGTCTGAAGACCTATCATCCGACTTTACATCTTACCCCCTGGTCACTGGACCTGTTCATTCGTGTGCCATTTCAATTCCACATTTTAATAGTTTTTTAAACGTGAGTGTATTTCACGTCCATTTCACAATAGTGATGCATGGTCATTGGCACTCATTGCGTGAGCAATGGCAGCTCCAAGTGAATGAATAAGACCACGGATGAACAGGGCTTTCAAATTGATCCGTGTTCATGTCTTTTTTACAAACAACGGACTTCTCTTTTACACGGCATGTGTAGCAATACCCTAATGAGGAACAAATTTATTTCCTTTTTTTTCGAATATTAGAAAAAAATACTCGTAATGTTTTCCAGCACAATATGACTAACTCGATTGATTGTTTTCTTTCATAGCTCAAGATGTTTAAAATTGCATGGAGCCCGGAACAAGTGTTGCAGGAAGCTGAAGAGTAAAAGAAGGGGCGAAAAATATTTCTGACAAATTACTGATACGCTGTGTGCGGGTCAATGCTGCTAAATTAACACATATATTATTTCCTTGGTTACTTTATGGGACACCGTCTGTTAGGCCCTTTATCAGAGCTACCTCTCTCAGAGGGGAGCAAATGTCGCCTGAGACCTATAGGGTCTTATCTTCACTCAGAGGGGAGGATATGTCGCCTGAGACCTACAAGGTCCTATCTTCTCTCAGAGGGGAGATATGTCGCTTGAGACCTATAGGGTCCTATATCTTCTCTCAGAGGGGAGATATGTCGCCTGAGACCTATAGGGTCCTACTTTCTCTCAGGGGGGAAATATGTCGCCTGAGACCTATAAGGTCCTATCTTCTCTCAGAGGGGAGCATATGTCGCCTGAGACCTATAGGGTCCTATCTTCTCTCAGAGGGGAGCATATGTCGCCTGAGACCTATAGGATCCTATCTCCTCTCAGAGGGCAGCATATGTCGCCTGAGACCTATAGGGTCCTTTCTTCTCTCAGAGGGGATTATATGTCGCCTGAGACCCATAGAGACCTTTCTTCTCTCAAAGGGGAGCATATGTCGCCTGAGACCTATCTTCTCTCAGTGGCTGGGGGAGCATATGTCGCCTGAGACCTATAAGGTCCTATCTTCTCTCAGAGGGGAGTATATGTCGCCTGAGACCTATAGGGTCCTATCTTCTCTCAGAGAGGAGATATGTCGCCTGAGACCTATAAGGTCCTATCTTCTCTCAGAGGGGAGATATGTCGCTTGAGACCTATAGGGTCCTATATCTTCTCTCAGAGGGGAGATATGTCGCCTGAGACCTATAGGGTCCTATTTTCTCTCAGGGGGGAGATATGTCGCCTGAGACCTATAAGGTCCTATCTTCTCTCAGAGGGGAGCATATGTCGCCTGAGACCTATAGGGTCCTATCTTCTCTCAGAGGGGAGCATATGTCGCCTGAGACCTATAGGATCCTATCTTCTCTCAGAGGGGAGCATATGTCGCCTGAGACCTATAGGGTCCTTTCTTCTCTCAGAGGGGAGTATATGTCGCCTGAGACCTATAGGGACCTTTCTTCTCTCAAAGGGGAGCATATGTCGCCTGAGACCTATCTTCTCTCAGTGGCTGGGGGAGCATATGTCGCCTGAGACCTATAAGGTCCTATCTTCTCTCAGAGGGGAGTATATGTCGCCTGAGACCTATAGGGTCCTATCTTCTCTCAGAGGGGAGATATGTCGCCTGAGACCTATAAGGTCCTATCTTCTCTCAGACGGGAGATATGTCGCCTGAGACCTATAAGGTCCTATCTTCTCTCAGAGGGAAGCATATGTATTTAATGAGTGTCACTTTAAAGCCTTTAACTTCGATGTGACGAATTAAAAATTTTACAAAACCTTTTTGAAAAAATTGCGTGTTTAAAAGCTTGGTCCGCTGCCTATTCATGTGCGTTATTCACCAGGTGGCGTTTACTTTGTCTCTTTAATCGCACAGTGTCTTCTGGGTATAACCATAGCCTGATTTTTGTGCACTGTGGACTACCACTTTAATAAGCGAGACCAGCAATTGATTTATCTCAAATTTCACAAATATATACACTTGATTCAAAAATAAGGTTCTCCCCAGCGAGACACAGTGCAAGTGACCACATGAAATAACGGTTATGTTTATATGAGACATAGCATTCATAAATGTTTATACTCAAGATATTTTATTTAAACATATATATTCCGACTAATCTGTACAATTATTATTAAATGGTAAATATTCGCACACAATAACATTACAGTTAATTGATAATATAATTATGTTGAACAGTTAATTATTAATAATAATATATTATGTTGAACCGTTACATATGCCTTGCCGTTTTTTAAATTATATTTTCACATATTTCTCTGTATTTTATGCTATTTTCGCCCATTGACTGTGACCTATGATGTTGAATTACAATAAAACACTTTCGTTTGCCTCAACAATATGCCACTAGATTATTTAAAATAATTTGTTATCTTAATTAAATTGCTTCTTTGTAATTGTTCTTTTACGAGGATATCCTAGTGTATTATATACATGATGCAGTTTCTTACATAACGCAGTATTTCTGTACACATGCTACGTTGACACACTACCAGTTTAATGTTGGCCCACCGTCTTCTATGCTGGCCCAACATTAGCCCAACACCGTACTAACGTATCGTGGATGGCGGATCGGGTTTGCTGTCGCGTCTTGGTAGTTGATATGCTAAGTTTACACTTGATCTCAGTGACATGTGTAGGCGGGGGGGGGGGGGGGGAGTTGGCTTGGTATATTACGAGAGAAGGATTTTATATAGTTTCCCTTGAAGAATTTTATACAGTTTTTTTACATCGATAATATCTATAAATTATCCCATTGTGTGATAAATATGCTGTTATTGTTTTTTCCTTTCTATCAAACATTACAAATCCTAATGTGCATGTATTATATAAACTCTGACCTACTTTGTTTTGATACGCATATTTGACTGATTTTATTCCTTCAAATTTAAATTAAAAAGTAGTACATGTATATGTATGTATTTTATAAGCCTAAATTGTCATGTTTTAATCCTGTAAATAAACACATCAAAGTGACAATCAACATATCAACACTGCCTGTAGAGTTTAACAACTGTATTTATTATTGACGATCAAAATAAACATGATAAATTTGATGAAATAATGATAAAAGAATACATCTCGTATCTATATCGCCCTGCCCCCGCAGCCAAGGTGCCGTAAGTGTCACTCGAATGAATGACACTTACAGCGCTCCTGTTGCCGGGGCACGATATATCTTTCTATATATATATATATATCCGTATGTAGATATATATCATGTAATATTAAAACAAACAATGGCTCAACGGTAAACAATGCACAACACAATAGGCTGATCCATTAGCGAACCTTGTGTCAAGAAAACGACATAATCAATAACCAGCCAACCTAGATAACTCAAACGAAGCACATGAATGCGAGCGAGCCGCAGCTATTTCCAGGAAGATTTCCGGGATTTCCCGATGCGTTCCATGTTATTAATCAGCAGATGTAATCAGCAGTGTGAATAGAATAGTTAGCTATTTACGTCTGTAATCAGTGGTAATATCCGGGTTTTCGCGCGTTTTTTTCCCGCAGTCACAGATTGTATGCCAGGTAACCCTTGTCGCGCTGAGGTGACACTTAGTATTTCAAATTCATTCATTTTTTAAGATTTTCAGCTTTATATAACGAATATTAATTTTTCACAAAATGAGTAAACAGACCTGTAACAAGCATAAATTATTTGATCAATTTTGGTGGTGATTTGTTTTGTTTTCAACTGGATTAAGGCAGTAAAAATACGGACCCAGCAGGACAAGGGTCAACCTAATCATCCCCATTGCTGCTGAAGGGATGCCCGGTCTGCTTACAATGTGTCACAGACGACCCCTTCATCACCAAAAGCACGAAACACACTCAATAAATTCATATATTGCACCACCGATGATATAAGTAACATAGGTTTTGAAATGGTTTTGCAATAGTATTATAATAATAATACTACACTGATGAGAGCATTGCCAGGACTGTAAGGAACGACTGTTTATCGCTTGGAAGACCTCAAAAAACAAGACCGATCTAGAATATAGATATTTAGACAATTAAGGAGTGGGTATCATCAGACAACACGATTAGTAAAAACACTACAAAGACACTTGCAGGTGTTGCTCATTGTACCGGTATTAGGTTTTAACCCTTTAAGCACCCACGGCGCACCATGCGGCATAATTAGAGAACAATAAGGTTAGGAGAAAACACTGCGATCCAAAACCATGGACCTGTTGAGCTTCCATCACACACTTGGGTAGCTGACCAATTCCGGCGATTTACATTCGCGGCGAGGTGGCAATTGATGGCGCAATTGCCACCTCGCGGCGAATGGAAACTTGCCGGAACTCCCGGGTATTTAAAGGGCTAATCAGATATTATAGCAAGTTCGAAAGAGAATGTAGTGATAACTTTGTACAGTATAGGATGGTCCTTCTAAATCTAAGAGTCAGGAGGTTCGCTCGCTATGTACAGGAATACGTGAAGGAAATGCAAGACAGGACCCCCAGGATTATATCATATATATATATATTATATGTGTGTATATTATATAGAACCGTACTAAATCACATATCTGGCTATAGAGAGTGCGTGTACGAGAGACAACTACTAGTAAAAAACTTACCTTATTTAATACTGTCCAAAGGGAAATCTGGATACAAACTGTACAAGTATATAGTTATTATAAATATAAGACTTTGTGTGTGTATGTACAGGAAGTTAAGATACAATGCATTCCAGAAAAGCAACACCAAGTACGGTTTGAAGTTCCCCTACACTACTACCGGTACGTGTACGCGTGGGACAGGGCTCATACTTGTCAAGATGTTGCATAGAAATTGTTCGACAGTATTATTAAATTACCCATAAAAATTGAATTGCCATTGGTCCACATTATCCTTTGAATAAAAAATCGGCAGTGCCTGCGGCGACAGTGTCCCGGCAGACACGAGACGTTGGCACCAAATCCACCTAATGTTAGTCTACCGTTTACGACGCTGGTCCACCATCAAACCAGTATTTGGTTCAACGTCTCTAGTTTGCCTGGGGTGTCCCCACTGTACGTATACTGGAGACATTAAGTACAAACAACAAAAAAATGTACACACTCACTTTTTGTCAGGTGATTTTTGTTTCTGTCGTGGTTCCTGTAATCGGTATAATGTATTACTCCCATTTGTTCACACAGGATTTAATGCAGGCATACAACGTTACTTTTGGTTTACCTGTTATCACGTTTCGCCTGTCGAGAGGTCTCGTTTTCGTTGACGCCATGAGACGTTACACGTTAGATAGCCTGTGTGAGTGACCTGACGTGCCAGCAAACAACAGACGTTGGCCCAATGTTGGTTTGAAGTTGGGCGTCGTAGATGGTGGTTCAACATCAAAGCAACATTGAGTCAGCGTCTCGTGTTTGCTGGGAAATTGTTTAAATAAGTGTACACACGTATTGTCTGGAATGTAGACTGTCTGGAATGCCCGCCTAAATTAGAATTGAGACTTCAGACCAAAGGAGGTTAAATGATATAAATCTGCGCATGTATGGCTTGATCACAACAAACTTTTAAAACTTCTATTTTAAGAATTGGCTACGATATGCGGATACCAAGGGTGTAGATTTGTTGGGGTCCCATGTTGATTTGTCGATTTCTAATAGTGGCTTTTGGGTGCTGATCCAGGGGGTGTATTTTCGCAAAATGATTTTGAGAAGTCTTGGGTTGACACCCCCCCCCCTTCTTCAGATCCTGGACCCGCACCTGACTTTGTCGCTCGGCAATAAATAAATTTTCTTTCATTTCACGCAAAAAAAACACGGCCAGATGCATATATTAGATAACTCATTATCATTGTCGATAAGACTGTGTCCAATACCTTTATGGAACTGCCTAAAATCGATTCGGCAACTAAACAACACTAGTCAATATGTCAAATTCAAAGCTCTGAACCACAATACATGGTACAGCTGTATGCATGCTAGTGTGAGAAGCTATTTCAAAGTCCCGTGTCGTCATCGTCAATCTGTGATATCTGGTGGTGGGCCGTTTTTGTTATGATTTATTTACCCACGTAGCTGTAGCGATTTAGATCCTTTAACCTCATTGGTCACAGAAGCCAAATGTACTCCTCTTGTTTACTAATAAGGACTTTCTACCCACCTGATTTCAAACTGAATAATGAATATTACCTTCCCTAAATTTTTAGTTCTCGTCATGAACACATTGCCTTATTTAACATTATTCAATCAATGATAAAGAAATCAAATATAAGGAATAACTGAATACACATTACATATAGCTATACATATCGCCCCTTTGGTGGTGGATACAACCTTTAATTTCATGCAGCTACCACATTTTGATCTCTGCTGGCGATTATATTCTCCAAATTGTATTTCCAGTCATCAATTTGTCAAAGACCATCTCACTGTACACATGATGCTGTTTCAATGTTGACCTTTACGTCCTGAATTATACCACTTCAAGGAGGTAACATTACTTTGATGCGTAGGACTACAATTAGATTCAAAACATATGGCAATTATCCTGTTTAAAACACAAACAAAAAGGTTTTAAGAGTTAAACAAACGTCACCACGTCGATTCAACGTTGAAACAGAATCATATGCCCGGTGGGATTGTTCCAGTGATGGGCGAATGTTGGCTCAATGTTTCAGACATTGTACCATCATTGAGCCGATGCTTTGCTGGCAGCTATGCTATGGAAACGGTCTTTGATATTTACACTTGAAAAATATGTGCAAGAAAAAGTGAACAGGCTTTGTCATCAATCAAACTAACAGTAAAGATGAAGGAATTGAATTAGAGGGAACTTTATATAATATGTCAAACAATGTATATCAAGTGGACTCAAAAACTGCCTTTTGAAACACATATGCATTTTCTCACTGAGAGTGGCAACGGCTATAGCAATATACAGAGACGTTAGGACTCCAGAGGCGCAAGATTCTGCTGACGGTTTGATTTATCACTAATATTATCATTATTCACATTTTTCACAGATCGACATTATTGAGTAATAATACGTATAAATCAGTACTTGATACTTCCACACGCCTTTCACAAACGACACACGCTCGGGATTGAGGGGTGTTGAGCGTCACTTTATATGTAACAGTTTTACCCTTTGATCCCATTGTCTAAATATCATTATTACAGTGTGTAGTAAAGATAGCTAAAATGAATGATGCATTGATTTGTATGTACGGATAGGTGACTACAAAGTTCTTGAAGTGGTTCATTTATTTATGATTAGTTTAAACAGCCCTTTAACAGCAGTTAAATTAGCTTGAAACAATGTAATACAATCCCAACCCTTTCCAAAAGATTTTAATGTTCCTATAAATGGATGGGGCTGAGAACTGGGAATTTACGTATACGTTTTAGTTTTTTATAATCTCACAATATACAGCCATACTACACGATGAACTAGGTGTAACTCCTTTGTATAGGCTATCACATGATGGCAAAAGTATGTAAGTCATTGCACTATTATTTCGAATTCACGTGAAGTAAAAGCAATTCTTATCAACTTTCTCAGAATAGAAATACAAAGGATAGCTATTGATCATTACCTGAATTTCACCCCCTAGAAGAAGCCAATGTATGTTCCACTCCAATAAGTGATACTTAGAGTAGAGTAGAGATTTTGGAACAGAACAACATACCTTTGAATGGTTGACAACATAATATGTACCGTTCAACTACGCTGCAATGTAGCTAATATAGCCGGTTAACCACAAGATTATAATTATGACAATTTAAATTATGCCCTATTCGCAATTCACTTGTAATCAATATAATCAACATTCTGGCTTGAGAAATCACCATACTCGATATCCTAATCCGGCAATGCTATGGTTGTATAGAAATTAACACTGAGCAAAGTAAAAATACACGAAGATGGAATGATATTGGAATAATAAAGCTAACATTGAATACACATTCCCCCTAATTATTCTGTCACTCTCAGGAATAATGTAACCTTTCCACTTTACAACGACACTACCTACCGTACTATATGGAATGTATAACTGTATTATAATATATTGTTATGTTAATCCCTAATAATTATGCTTCTCCTCATGTCAATCCTTTCATTTCTATTAAGCGATTTTACATCATACTGGTGCGGCTAGGTTTAACATGTTTTATTCGGCAAATAAAACTACAGACCCGAAGAGGACCATTAAGAGGACCATTTTGTCACTTTTTGGGAAGTTAATTAATTTAATGTGTCAATTATAATATCTACTGGGGCACCCAGCCAACCCAAAATTTAATCGATGTTGGTTGAATGTTAGGCTAGCGTCGCAGACGCTGGCCCAACATTAAATCAGCATTGGCTGAGCTGTTCCAGCATTGGACCAGTGGGTTTGGCGCGGTGCCCTGCGTGTTGCTGAATGGCCTACGTTAGTAAGGCACTCGTGTGCAGTGACTGCATACTAGTGTGACTGAAGATGTCTGCCGCCGGACAACAAGAGTTAAACAAAACACAAACAGTCACTAAAATACAACATAACGTCTTCATTGAGCAAAAAAGTGGATGTTTCGCGTGAACGTGGAACCCCCTAACAGTTGTACTCCCGGTGGTACGCCGCCGACGTGACGCAGGAATTGGCGTACCGGGGCGGCGGCGAATTCTCTGAGCAACTCCTGTACTGAGTCAGGCGGCGCAGAGACAGGGAATAGCGTAAGAGAGAATGCAGGAGAAAATGACAGGGTTTTAAGCGATTATCAAGTGTATAATATCCTCCCCTGGCAGACAAAATGTCCAATGTGCCAATGTGTGGCACATTGGACGTTTTGGTCGCTGAAGAGCGATGCAAGTGAGACTTTTCTTCATTTTTTTCATTCTTTCGTGTTTCACATGTACTTCAAATTTTCAATACATCAAGCAGCCTAGAGGAGACCTCAAATTGTGAAAGATGGATGGATGGAGAAGGACAGTCACCAGCTGAAAGTATTAGTCTCTAATTAACACTTCTGTACGCTGTATCAATATCGGTTGTTTATTTAATAATACAAAATAAAATCATGGTCGGCACCTAGTTGAAATAATCTCTAGCAAGATACTTTATGTCACAGGCAGTGCCAACACTACACTCCAACAGGCTTCTTCCAGCGGTGACGCGCCTGGTTACTTAGAATGATTTAAGCCACATCTCCCCATGTACGTGCGTCTACACATCATGGACACGTGAATCTGCTATATACCAAACACCAATATTGGGGTTTGTGTAGTTTACATGTCTTGACTCTGCCAATTGTGATAAACTGATCAAAAGGATGCTTTTTATGTTCAAGCATGCCATGCAGTTTCAACATAAAATCACTCTGTAAATGGTCATAAATCAACTCGAATTGACTAGAATGGCTTCGGGTTGTAGTTAACCAAACCAGACCAGCAAACATGAGACGTCGACCCAATGTTGGCTTAATGCTGGAGCACCGTCTGCGACGCTGTCCCACCATTAAGCTAACATTGATTGCACGTCTCATGTGTGTTGGGAGGCTGTTTCTATACTGGAGTCTAGGCGAGGGCAATATATATGGTTGTGACATGTGTAAAGCTATAGGCACCTTCACAAAATCATATCACAAAACGTGGGTTTGAAATGAAGATTACTTGACCCTAAGCAACAAGAAAAGTCATTAAAACATTTACTACTTTGTGATTAAATCGTCGCCGTAGGATTTAAAGTGACGCATGTGTCACTTTGTGAAGTGGCACATAAGTCCATTTAAGTCCAAGAGGGTGAAATGATCGATCAAACACTTGACTGGTCGGAATTCAGGCCGGAGGCAGTCTCTGATACTGCTCAGAGCAGACGAGACCCTTTCATCACAAGGGTGACTAGATCTTGGTGGGTTCTGGATGGATGACACAGATTTGCTGAAATACAGCAAACCTCAAAACATGGAGATCAAAATACAAGCTTTTTACAGCGTTTTAAACGTTTAGTGAGAAACAGATTCACAAACGTGCAAGGTATAGTAGACCATACTTTTTTGTATTGTAGTGAAAACGTTTATACCTTAAACTCACGCACAATGTACTCGGAAACAAGATAAAACCGCTGGCTTCGATGTGACACATATATATAAAACTCACTGCCAATGTCTGCCGATTGATTATTTTGTACAAAAACTTAATATCATAATAACTCTAAGATGTTCAGATTACTGCAACATTTGATGTTTCACAATGCTGAACATTGAGCATTCACATACAGGTCATCATATACACAGAAAGTCTCATTTGGTGTGATTTCTAAATAGTCTAGTCTCTATTATCGAGATATACACACACAGCACAATGCGTAAGAAGCGCTGTTTTGGAGCGCGGCACAGCACCGCACAGCTTAACAGCTCAACACTGGTGTTCTCCGTGCATTCGAAGCTGGGAATTGCTCACGCAATTCAAAGTTTCGAATGGATGGAAAAGCTAGCACCAATCCTCATCATCCGATTCACTGTGGTGTTCTCGAAGCCTTGGTTTACCTGGGGCTGGTGACACACGAGCAGGTTTATGGTGGTGAGACGGCTGTTTGCCGTCCGCCGTAGTTCTTTCGCTCACTTTTCTCGCGGGCTTGTAGCCGTTGGGCAGCGTCTGTTGTGAACTGGGGACTGGAGGGCTGCCCCTCCCGGCCGCCATGGAGGCTCGTGGAATGCCACCACCTCCACCATGAAGATTCCGCGGCAGCGTGTGACTGTGTCCTCTCTCTCTCGGGTTCGACGCCAGAGACTGCAAGCCCCCAACACCCTGCACGCTCTCACTGCCGGTCATGGTGGGGGCGTTTTTGTTCCCCGCCAAGTAATCTTGACTGTACGAGACGGGCAGGCCAAACTGGTTGTGTCCAGGCATAGGCTGGCTAGGGGGGTGATGGACAGGGGGTTGTGATGTGTGTCGACCACCCTGTTGCTGGCGATGTACTGCTCTGTGGGTGGGGGAGGCGTTCAGCTTGGGGAAGTTGATGCTCCCCGGACTTTTGTGTGGCTGGGGAACTGTGGGAGATGGCAGCACGTGGGGCATGTGACCACCCTCGGAGCGTTTTTTTGGCAAATTTAACGAAGAAGGCTTTTGTGGTGTTGGTGGTAACTTGCGTCCACCACGCTTGAGTGTGCCAGCGTTTGAGGAAGGACTGGGACTCCGGGAGCGGTCCGTCAGGTTTGACGTGCCGTAGTACTCGTGGTGAGATGACGGGGTGGGGGTAGGGTGTGGCGAGGGACTCCTAGATCGAGTCTCCAGAGAGGTGGGCCTGTACAGCGGCTCCCTACTGTTACTGCGGCTCACCGCAGGACTTGGCAGAGGCGAACCCACAACCTGTCTCTGCGACTGAAGAGGTGGACGAGCTCGTACGCGACTCCTCCCACGAGGCTGCGGTGACCCTGGAACTCCAAGACCATCTTCATGGCGAGCACCTGCAAGATAAAAAACACATGAATACCCTGTCATTTCACACAAAAATAACCCCACATAAACACCCTATCGTCTCGTTTTTACTGTCAGGTTTATTTGATACAAACGCAACCCGAGTCGTATAGATTTTTAAAATGGTTGATACTGGCATGAAGCCAGTAATTTGGCCTACAGCAGTGTGTACATGTGCACGGTTATATGGTTGCCCGTGTGCACAGAAGTACTGTATATTCCAAACATGGCACCTGCTCAACCCCAGTGTGGCTGTCTCCACTGTGAATGTTTAAAGTTTAATAATTGGAAATAATCATATATGATGCTGACAAAAATGTGCTCACTGCAGAACCATCACCGCCATCAGTACAATAACACCCAATTTACCGACAAAACACATGTTTCTGGTGAGTAGAGTCCCTGGCAACGCACTATTAAGATATAGATATAGTACATGGGTACATTTCACATAGAGATGTGTATTCACTTGAAACCGTTAGGCCTCTTGTTGTCTTTTGTTGTCTGTCCAACAACCGCAACATTTTGACTAGACAGTATTTCATAGAAGTCAGACTAGCAGCAAAGCCGATATTCTTGAAGCAAACCATCCAGACATTACACATGAAGATGAATATAAAATTGACCAATCGTAAGTTAGGAACTGTAGGCATACAAAATTATGATATTTAATTAAAAAAATTAAGCGTAAGTTTGTGGGTGTACTGTGCGCTGGTGTGCATATTGTGATGTTTTGCAGTGAAATTTCGTGTGCATAATATTCAAATAAAGTGGCGTATATGACCCTTGACCTTTGTGCTTCTGAATAGTTTGTTTTACTGAATTGTTTCTGTTTTCTTCATTTTCTATTTTTCGTCATTTAGAGCTGGAATATTGCTAACGAATTTCAAGTTCTGAATGATGAAAACTATTTACATTTATGAAAATAGACATCTCTGAAATTGAATGATTAATTTGTGACCAACCACAATGTATTTTATCAAATTAATTATTTTATTTGGTTTGAAGCTTGTTTAAACCCGGGGGGAGGGGGTAGCCGTAAAAGGGTTAACTCAATGGCGACTCATATGGGCCTATCGCTGATTACCCCCCCCCCCCCCTCACACACACACACACACACTTTTTTCAGTCAGAATATTTTGATCTACATGTAAAACATTCTGGTTGGTTTTCGTTATTGAATTATCTCATTTTGTAAAAAAACATGCAAGATGTGACAGTTTTTGTGCCGATTGATCGTAAATACATAGCAGGACCAATAAGTAACGGCTAAATTGTCCAATATATTATGTTCAATATATATATTTAGTACTGTATACATGACTCTGACATCTTAGAGTTTCGAATGTCAGAGATGGCAATTAGCATTTTATTCAATATTTGGGATGAGACAGATGTCACTCCACAGTGTTCACAATGCATTCAGTCAGATGTCACTCCACAGTGTGCACAATGCATTCAGTCAGATGTCACTCCACAGTGTGCACAATGCATTCGGTCAATGCTGGTGATGAGACAGATGTCACTTAACAGTGTACACAATGCATTCAGTCAGATATCACTCCACAGTGTGCACAATGCATTCAGTCAGATGTCACTCCACAGTGTAAACAATGCATTCAGTCAATGCCGGTGATGAGACAGATGTCACTCCACAGTGTGCACAAAGCATTCAGTCAGATGTCACTCCACAGTGTGCACAATGCATTCAGTCAGTTGTCACTCCACAGTGTAAACAATGCATTCAGACAGATGTCACTCCACAGTGTGCACAATGCATTCAGTCAGATGTCACTCCACAGTGTGCACAATGCATTCAGTCAGTTGTCACTCCACAGTGTAAACAATGCATTCAGACAGATGTCACTCCACAGTGTGCACAATGCATTCAGTCAGATGTCACTCCACAGTGTGCACAATGCATTCAGACAGATGTCACTCCACAGTCTGCACAATGCATTCAGTCAGATGTCACTACACAGTGTGCACAATGCATTCAGACAGATGTCACTCCACAGTGTGCACAATGCATTCAGTCAATGCCGGTGATGAGACAGATGTCACTCCACAGTGTGCACAATGCATTCAGTCAGATGCCACTCCACAGTGTGCACAATGCATTCAGTCAGATGTCACTCCACAATCTGCACAATGCATTCAGTCAGATGTCACTCCACAGTGTGCAAAATGCATTCAGTCAATGCAGGTGATGAGACAGATGTTACTTCACAGTGTGCACAATGCATTCAGTCAGATGTCACTCCACAGTGTGCACAATGCATTCAGTCAGATGTCACTCCACAGTGAGCACTATGCATTTAGTCAGATGCCACTCCACAGTGTGCAAAATGCATTCAGTCAATGCAGGTGATGAGACACATGTCACTTCACAGTGTGCACAATGCATTCAGTCAGATGACACTACACAGTGTGCACAATGCATTCAGTCAGATGTCACTCCACAGTGTGCAAAATGCATTCAGTCAATGCAGGTGATGAGACAGATGTCACTTCACAGTGTGCACAATGCATTCAGTCAGATGTCACTCCACAGTGTGCAAAATGCATTCAGTCAGATGTCACTCCACAGTGAGCACTATGCATTCAGTCAGATGTCACTCCACAGTGTGCACAATGCATTCAGTCAAATGTCACTCCACAGTGTGCAAAATGCATTCAGTCAATGCAGGTGATGAGACAGATGTCACTTCACAGTGTGCACAAAGCATTGAGTCAGATGTCACTCCACAGTGTGCACAATGCATCCAGTCAGATGTCACTCCACAGTGTGCACAATGCATTCAGTCAATGCAGTCAGATGTCACTCCACAGTGTGCACAATGCATTCAGTCAGATGTCACTCCACAGTGTGCACAATGCATTCAGACAGATGTCACTCCACAGTGTGCACATTCATTCAGTCAATGCAGGTGATGAGACAGATGTCACTCCACAGTGTGCACAATGCATTCAGTCAGATGTCACTCCACAGTGTGCACAATGCATTCAGTCAGATGTCACTCCACAGTGTGCACAATGCATTCAGCCAATGCCGGTGATGAGACAGATGTCACTCCACAGTGTGCACAAAGCATTCAGTCAGATGTCACTCCACAGTGTGCACAATGCATTCAGTCAGATGTCACTCCACAGTGTGCACAATGCATTCAGCCAATGCCGGTGATGAGACAGATGTCACTCCACAGTGTGCACAAAGCATTCAGTCAGATGTCACTCCACAGTGTGCACAATGCATTCAGTCAGGTGTCACTCCACAGTGTACACAATGCATTCAGACAGATGTCACTCCACAGTGTACACAATGCATTCAGTCAGATGTCACTCCACAGTGTGCACAATGCATTCAGACAGATGTCACTCCACAGTCTGCACAATGCATTCAGTCAGATGTCACTACACAGTGTGCACAATGCATTCAGACAGATGTCACTCCACAGTGTACACAATGCATTCAGTCAGATGTCACTCCACAGTGTGCACAATGCATTCAGACAGATGTCACTCCACAGTCTGCACAATGCATTCAGTCAGATGTCACTACACAGTGTGCACAATGCATTCAGACAGATGTCACTCCACAGTGTGCACAATGCATTCAGTCAATGCCGGTGATGAGACAGATGTCACTCCACAGTGTGCACAATGCATTCAGTCAGATGCCACTCCACAGTGTGCACAATGCATTCAGTCAGATGTCACTCCACAGTCTGCACAATACATTTAGTCAGATGTCACTCCACAGTGTGCAAAATGCATTCAGTCAATGCAGGTGATGAGACAGATGTTACTTCACAGTGTGCACAATGCATTCAGTCAGATGTCACTCCACAATGTGCACAATGCATTCAGTCAGATGTCACTCCACAGTGAGCACTATGCATTTAGTCAGATGCCACTCCACAGTGTGCAAAATGCATTCAGTCAATGCAGGTGATGAGACACATGTCACTTCACAGTGTGCACAATGCATTGAGTCAGAAGTCACTCCATAGTGTGCACAATGCATTCAGTCAGATGTCACTCTACAGTGTGCACAATGCATTCAGTCAGATGTCACTCTACAGTGTGCACAATGTATTCAGTCAGATGTCACTCTACAGTGTGCACAATGCATTCAGTCAGATGTCACTCCACAGTGTGCACAATGCATTCGGTCAATGCTGGTGATGAGACAGATGTCACTTTACAGTGTGCTCAATGCATTCAGTCAGATGTCACTCCACAGTGTGCACAATGCATTCAGTCATATGTCACTCCACAGTGTGCACAATGCATACAGTCACATGTCACTCCACAGTGTGCACAATGCATTCAGTCAATGCAGGTGATGAGACAAATGTCACTCCACAGTGTGTACAATGCATTCAGTCAGATGTCACTCCACAGTGTGCACAATGCTTTCGGTCAATGCTGGTGATGAGACAGATGTCACTTAACAGTGTACACAATGCATTCAGTCAGATATCACTCCACAGTGTGCACAATGCATTCAGTCAGATGGCACTCCACAGTGTGCACAATGCATTCGGTCAATGCTTGTGATGAGACAGATGTCACTCCACAGTGTGCACAATGCATTCAGTCATATGTCACTCCACAGTGTGCACAATGCAGTCAGTCAGATGTCACTCCACAGTGTGCACAAGCATTCAGTCAGATGTCACTCCACAGTGTGCACAATGCATTCAGTCAGATGTCACTCTACAGTGTGCACAATGCATTCAGTCAGATGTCACTCCACAGTGTGCAAAATGCATTCAGTCAGATGTCACTCCACAGTGTGCACAATGCATTCAGACAGATGTCACTCCACAGTGTGCACAATGCATTCAATCAGATATCACTTCACAGTGTGCACAATGCATTCAGTCAGATGTCACTCCACAGTGTGCACAATGCAGTCAGACAGATGTCACTCCACAGTGTGCACAATGCATTCAATCAGATATCACTTCACAGTGTGCACAATGCATTCAGTCAGATGTCACTCCACAGTGTGCACAATGCATTCAGTCAGATGTCACTCCACAGTGAGCACAATGCATTCAGTCAGATGTCACTCCACAGTGTGCACAATGCATTCAGACAGATGTCACTCCACAGTGTGCACAATGTATTCAGTCAGATGTCACTCCACAGTGTGCACAATGCAGTCAGACAGATGTCACTCCACAGTGTGCACAATGCAGTCAGACAGATGTCACTCCACAGTGTGCACGATGCATTCAATCAGATATCACTTCACAGTGTGCACAATGCATTCAGACAGATGTCACTCCACAGTGTGCACAATGCATTCAGACAGATGTCACTCCACAGTGTGCACAATGCATTCAGTCAGATGTCACTCCACAGTGTGCACAATGCAGTCAGACAGATGTCACTCCACAGTGTGCACAATGCATTCAATCAGATATCACTTCACAGTGTGCACAATGCATTCAGACAGATGTCACTCCACAGTGTGCACAATGCATTCAGTCAGATGTCACTCCACAGTGAGCACAATGCATTCAGTCAGATGTCACTCCACAGTGTGCACAATGTATTCAGTCAATGCTGGTCTGCGATGCTGACCTAACTTCAACATGTTACGTTGAACAAATGTTGGTTTAATGTTTGGCCAGCGTCTCAGACGATGAGCCAACATTAAACCAACATTTGATCAAGGTATGTGTTTGCTGGGAAGGTTTGGAGGACAGAGAAATCACTAAGGGCGTATGGAGTACCGAGATGTACGGGCAGCTTCAAACCATTTCGAGTAAAAACAACAAGGAAATACGACCCCTCTCCACATTCAAGCAAATTAATCCATCTCAAACTCCAGAATGTTTAATATTGTGGGAATGTTCACCAACATCTCAAGGCTGCCATCAGCTATTTTTTTTCAATGGATTCATCCCAAAAGTGAGCGCTCAGATTTTGGATAATGACAAATTTAGTAATAAGAATACTTGGCAGGCCATGCGCGTATTGCGGATCGACGGATGTTTACTCAAAGAACAACATGTGTTTGATCTGACAAGGTGGTAATATCATGCCCTCCTTGTGGAATTTGAACCATATCTGGGACATTTGGCAACTTGGTTATGAAAAGGTGCATCTGCCTATGACCGTATTGCTATTATCTTGGGGACAAGTCCCCAAACCTCTTGCGCTACTTTTTTTCCGGATCCGGCACTGCCGATAGGCAAGTGTAAATATGCGAGAGTGTTTAAGAATAATATTATCCTATCCTAGGACACAATCATCTTGGATTGTGTGGCTTAGTGATACAAGTTTGGACCTGCGTTTTGTTCTAGTGCACCTCAATTTCGGTTGCACTTATGAGATTTTTCACCTAACATTTACTTGGTTAATTTTTTACAAGCTTTTCAACGAGCCCACCCAGACAGTCCTGCGACGCTTGGTTCGAGCCCTGCGGCGTCACCAATTTAATTCGTAAATATTTAGGGGCCGATAACTCGGTGACTTTTATAGATACGGCGTTTTACTTGCGACGATTCATCTTACGGATACATCCCATAAGGTGCGCCTTGCCAAGACGTATTATTAGGAAAAAACAGATTGAAAAAAGCTTTAAAACTGAGGGAGAACAAGGTGTTTTGAACTCTTAGTCCTAGACCCAAAATACTCTAGTGAGTGGTTGAGTACTACTAATCGCATGATTAACGTCCCTTTGTCTCTCAAACAGTGAGCAATTAGTGGGTAATTAGCTTATTAATCATCAAATTCGACCATTCTAATTTAGACAGGCAAACACAGAACAGATTATTTGAATATGACGAGTATCTGAGGTGTGTGCTTTCTTTTGTGAGAGTTTGAGAACAGTAAGACTGTTAATTAAAATTAAAGGAGGTGGAAGTGTGAAGGAGAATTTTGATGCAGCAACTGCGATTAAGTGGCCAGGAAATTTTTATTCTTCATATCAAGACAGATATATCTGATCACCAGACATCCTAGTTGATAGTCAGGGGGCCAGGAGCTGAACCTGGAAAGTGGGTCCAAAGTTTTTTTCTCGATGTTTTCATGTTATATGGGTATTGTACTCTATGAAACCGCGTGATGGCATTCTCACAGCATTGAGCATTCTGAAATAACGAGTTTAGCATTTTTTCGCCTATCGCGGCACAAAATAGTGGTTTCACGTGATCGGGAAAAACAGAAAATCACTTTATATATTCACACAACTGATAGTTATTAGTTTTATTGTTTGTATATTAATGTATATTAATAATACATATCATTGGGTCAAAGGTCAAAGCTATAGTTCAAGGTCAAAGGTCACAAAATCAGGTCAAACATGCCTAATTCAGTATCGTTTGTATATTACATCCTCCACATTTCTACATGTTTCCATAGCTGAACCTGTATTCATTGTCTTATGATTTAGGTTTTTGTTATGAAGTGTCATAATCCTAATTAACTAGATAACCTGTCGCTCACATATTCTCGCTCATCTAGGCCACACTCCAAATGTGGCCTACGTGACCGTACATGTATATATTTGCTGGAATGAAAGATAAGGGGATTATTATATTGTTTGAATAGTGTAGCAATGTATTACACGCTGGCATTCTATTGCATGGGCCAGTCAACATGATTCACTAACCCAATGTTGGCCCATTATCTGTGACGCTGATGGGCTGCATTGACCCAACACTTCCCCAATGTTTAGATGCCCGGCCGCTATTGAGACACACAGAGGAAATTTGTGGGCTTTAATTAGGTAAAGTTAAATCCCAGCCTCTGTGAAGGCAAATGACTGTATTGTGCGAAATAAGTTGGTTCATCAATGAAAATGTGGTCTGAATTTAACTGTGACGTATATGTTCCCTTCTTGTGCTATAACAGTTTAACATATGACTAAATAATTCACGATATTTAACCTTTTTGTTTCTTATTTACAGTTCCAATATCACAGCATATCTATATCTGACTATATGGATACATCAATTATCAATATGTGGTGTAATAATTCAGAGGTTACTGTACCTGCTAAACTACCAAAATTGTACGTAATAGTTATTGAAAAAAATATTTCTTTATCTTAAACAAGTTAAATAATCAGCAATGATACCACCACCTTCGCCATAATTTTGTCATTTGCTATATATTTATATTAAAGCTACTACTACCTTCCTGGTCATTGTTTGTTTCATCATCTGTGTTCATATAGTAGTAGTATGCATCATATTCTTATACAATGGCGATGCGTCCTGTATTCCTGCTTTGTTGCTTCCACATCGAACACTATGACATAGTTCTTACTGGAGCAACCATATGAAATTAGGGACCAGTTGATATGCAATCTGAGATCAGTTGACTTCATTCAGGGACTGTAGTTGAACATAACATATTCCCGTCTATGCTCCATTCATATGCTAACGGATCTAACTTCTGTGGCTCAAGCAAAAAGTTCTATTTTCAAATGTTCCCGGAAGGCTTGCCCAGGTGCTGGTGATTAACATAATTATCAACAGGTGATGCTCCCCTCGCCGTGTTACAAACCACAGAATAAGCTCCTTACTACATCGAGCCAGAAGACATTAATATCTCCGATAATACCAATACCAAAGCATCCAGCCATAGTATCACATCGTGACAAGGAGGGTCCTGGCAGCAGGTTAGGAATGAGGTCAAAATATTCAGCAGTGGTCACTTCTATGACACATTATGTATAGGCGATTGCATTATAATGGGAATATCAATATTTGTCTCCTAAAGCAGTGTAACTATATGCTGTTGTCAGATCCTTAGTGATTATCGTCTTATTATGCGACTTTCGGATTTTTGCTATTTAGATCCGTCCTGGTATTAAGAGTGTGCATATGCTCTTGTGTATGTTTTGAATAAGATCTTCATCCTGCTATTACTAGCAGCAGTCACCAAAGCTGTTGGAACAGGGATATGTTTCAGGTTAGATACCCTACATCTGGCTATTCGTGCACAAAATTTAGAGCTGGAATTGTAGTAACGCATATATTAAAGACTAGATGTAGTAATATTATCTTGGAAAGCAACATGTTGGGCAGCAAGCGCAGAGCTCAATTTTAAGTATGTTAACATACTAAGTGAATTTAAATATGCATAAGAGACATAGGTTTTATAAACTAAATTATCAGATGTACATTTAAATGATCTGCTAAATAAAATTACAACTGTATCGGCCTATTCTCATTCTGACTTTGCGAGATAAGACACGAGATACAGGATAGCTAATGGCTGATTCAACACCTCATTTAGACCACCGCGACCCTCTGTTCGCCGACGGTGCATCTAAATTAATTAAATTTTAAAATGCTTCCGTTTCCAGGTTCCTTGTCACCCTTGCCAACCAGACATCTTCAATGAGTATTGTATACTAATGAAGAATTGGAAAGGCTAAAAGCAGCTTTTAAACAAGTTGCGTTGCCTTTATCTCGCTAGGGTTCATTTATCATCACATTATCTTGGGTAACATTGGCTTTATTTTGTGTTTAAATGCATAAATGTAAGTCTGCGCCACGGTACTGATCCTGCATCAGAGTTGTACACCGATGACACCCATGAAGAGATGTATACCACCAACCCGGGGATACGTCTCAGGCAAACAATTATCTGGATACACCCAAAGGACATCTGTCATCATTTTATGCAGTTGCAGATTTGATTTCATAATTGTAAATAGGGGCCTGTCGCCAATGACTGGAAATGTGTCATACCTGTTATAGCAGTGTCATGGTGTGCATGTGGCATATCAATATGTGGTAAGGCTATACAATTATGTATAATTATGCTACGAGTGTTTTGAGTGTCACACACTGTCTGCTTTTCTACAAATTATTCAGTTTGACAGTTTGATGGTTTGTAGATTTCATGAAAAAATGCCCATAAAATTGACCCTTCATTGGCCCTTCTCTAACATGTTTACCTCGCTCTCTTGGTTTAGTGGCAACTCTGGTAGAGCGAAAGACGCAGGCATGTCACAATTTTTTGGATCATAGTATCTGATAAACACTTTATCAAGATCATGATAATCTGCGGTCGTCTTGATGACTCTTTTGAAAACCTTTTAATTGTTGTTTTATCGCGTTTAAAAGAAAACATAGACTGTGGAGGTGTCATGATTTCTTGTCATTCGCTGCTGAGCCCTCTTGGTCTGAATTATCAATCACGACGAACAGTTCGCACAAGTAATTCCAAATGAATGAAAATAATTTCAAATTTATTTTTATTCACAAAGCATAATGCTTGGATGGGGATTACAATACCTGTCATCAATTGAATCTAGCCATGGAGCACCCATACGTTGCCATAAAGGTATAATGTTATAGGTGTTACTTGCAGAAACATAGACATATCAAATAGAACTAGACAGTCAGTCAGAGACTGCAAACTTCCGCCGCAGTGATTGTGTATTGAATCCGGGTCGTAAACTAAACAGGATCATTTCCAAATTTAATGGATCGTTTCTTGGCCCGAGACGCACCTCTGATAAAAGTTTCAAGCAAATCCATTCATTGCTTTGTAAATAATCCTACTGACGGACAGACAAACCATCGCGACCAAAACATAACCTCCTTTGGAAGAGGCAATACACCACACAATGATTTCTTTTAAAAATGTATAAATCTCTGAACAAATGTTTTGATGTTAGCTGTTAACATCGTTGGATGACGTAGTATACAAAATTTTAAAACGTATGGCCAAAATTATACATTATATATCTCGTCGATATATTTATAGAATATTAATTATTGCGGTACATATGTCTTATAGTTACTCTACGACATCATATTCAGGTTCGTAATGAAATTCATTTCATTTTGATAGGTCACACTCAAACATTATTGTAAAATTTGAGGTTTTTACACTGGTAATTATATTTATGAAAGGCCTTGGGGTCAAAGGGTCCACATAACTCAAAACTTCTGGTTCAATCAATTTGTACAATTAGGACTTCACTTTTGTTAACACTGAAGACATACTATTTCCAATGATGGCTAATATAGATTAGTTTGACGCTATATATAAATATTTGTATTTTTCGAACCGTGTAAAACCATTATTTTGCGTCCCGATTGACGAGATTTTATAAAACGTGTTATATAAAAATGCTCAATGCTGTAAGAATGCCATCATGCAGTTTCATGGAGTACAATACCTATATAACATGAAAACATTGAGAAAAAAACTTTGGACCCACTTTCCAGGTTCAACCAAAAATATGCATTTGACCCCCTGACTATGAGTTGACTTTTACTTTTCAAGTAACAGTAAAGTTTGGACTTTGACTTTTGCGACTTTTTGTGATATTTGGAAATTTTGGAGCATTTAGACAAATGCATTTGGAACATTTTAAACATTTTTTACATTTCGGGCCTTTGAGACATTTAGAACATTTGGAACAATTCTCTGCAATTACAACTGTTATTTTGATATTTAAATCCTGTACAATTCTGGATCCACTGGCAGGATCACTGAAAAAAGCTATAGCCGGGTACCTGAATACCTATGGATCATTGTGCCAAAGTTTGACGTCGATTACTCGTAAACTGAGTGAGAAATAGCCTTTGCAACAATCGTCAATGGTAATCCATACAGTGGAACGATGAAATCTGGATCAGATCCAGATTCACTGGCGGGACTAATGAACAAAGCTATGACCCGGAGAAATGTATACCTAAGGATCATTGTGCCAAAGTTTGAAGTCGATTACTTGTAAATTGAGATTGTAATGCCGTCCGGAGAAAGTTGAAGATGAATAAAGTCTTTTTAGGATAACAACAAGTTTGGACGATGACGTCCAAACTTAATAACTAGTTTTTCTACATTCTATTTTTAGTGGCTTAATTTCATGAGTGCTTGGTCGGTACGTTTTAGCCTATATAACAGGGATCGATTTTTCTAAACCCGAAAGTAGTGGGTGGAAAGCGTTTATGACGTTCATGGGGTGGACTCATGCCTGACTAGTTTTGTGAATGTCATGTACATGTAGTTGTTGTTGCACAACACATTTGCAAATATTTCGATGCCAGTTAACACAAACCTGGTTAAACGCCAACTTATTTGGATACACGTAGATAATGCACCATCAAATAATCATGATTTTTTATGGCTGATACAGAAGTCTATAAGTAAATGATGTCACTCAAGTAATGGATGAATGGTGAAAATGTGAGAGATCTGTGAGTATTGGCCTGTTGGCGGGTTAGTTGGGTCGAGTACCTCTCATTTACCTCCCCTACCTATAAACGTGCCACCCAACGATGTGGGGGGAGAGGGTGTAGCAGCGTGTCCTCAGACGAAAATTCATCACAAGTCGCCCGCATAAGTACATTTCGCGTCCCCCATCAGTGTCTGGTCAGAGATATTATAATGTTATTATAATATCTCTGGTCTGGTGTCCAGCATATTAGCCTGGTGGTATCACAGAATAAGTCATTGTGACATACACGTAGATAATTTATCTTAAACATAAATCACTTCACACGACTTCGCTGCAATCTTGAATCATGAACAGTGTTCATTCTAAATTCTATGCTCTCGTTATATTTGGGCTGTATATTGATTTTACAACGGAACTGTAATCTTATTATTCTTGGCACGTTTTTGTAAGACGCTATATCTCCTTGAGTTTTTATCTAATCAACTTGAAATTTTGACACAACATTCCCAGAGTAGTCAGGTATTCTGCTATGACTTTTCATCATGTTCTTCCGGATTTATCTGGATCCGTCTACTCCTGAAAGGCAAAAGGCAGTTTCTGCTTACTTGTAGAGTGAGCAGATACTACCTTTTGACTTTGCACGGCACGTAGGCCTATACTAGGTACCGTGGTGTACATGGCGGGTGAATGACTCCACCCTATAGTCTCTAGAATTCATAATAAAAATACATTTGTCCAATATTTCAATTCCGGGCTAGCGTCGCAGACAGTGGCACAGTATAAAACCAATATTGTGTATTTGGTATGGACAGTTGAAACTTTTGAAATGCTACAATTAAAATAGCAGTTGTAATTCTATTCAAACACAAAACGTTGAATCAATGTTGTTTTGATGTTGGGCTAGCGTCGCGGATAGTGATACAAACTTAGGTCAACAGAGGTACAAGTCAATGTGTGTACTGGGCACTCTGAATGCGATTCCATTTGACAAACAAATATATATCTATTTAAAAATGCAAATGCTCGGTCTGAAGTCTAAAATTCCAGCTCAGAATGGCTGCCAAAAAACTCCAATCGAAATTCCAATCAAACTGTCATAATAAAAAAAAAAAATCAAAATGGCCGCCACGAAAACTCATAAAACCTAGCCCAAATATTATTGTTACTTGAAAAGTCACAATTCATGTCTAGTTTCCTAATATTTTTCAAATGCTATTTTGTAGTAGAAGCCCTAGAATTAGATTGATTATTTCAAAAGTTAGCCTAGACCATTTTACATGTGAAGTAAACTATTTTTTTTAATTAGCGCAACTAATTTAATGGGTTGTAGAGGGACGTCAGAATTGTCATTTCCACACATGTCAAATAGTCTAACATTTAAAATATTCAATATAATTTCGCGAAATTTTTAGAACTGTACCTTACAAACGTAACACGTTCACCAAATGTTGGATTAATGCTGGTCCAGAGTCGCAGAGTGTGGCCCAACAGTTTGCTGGGACACTGAATGTCATATTCGTGTTGACACTCATCATTTTACCGGCTCTATGCTAAATTAAACTATATTTATCACGTTAATTATTTAGAAACCATATGAATAAGAAAACCATATTGACAAGCGGTTTTGGGGAAAAGGAGTATTTCCTGTTGATGCATCTTGACATTGACAAGATATGTTCCCACACAATGTAGAGCCTCCGTCACTTGGCAATGTCAGGATGAGTTTATAAAAAACGCCTTAAATGAAGCTCGCTATTCAGTGACTTCATTTGGAAGCTGCATGCAGATTGGGAGGGTATAGTTAAATGGTATATCCAAAAATATTTTTATATCAGTTCTGAAATAAAAATATATTAAACCGTTTTTTAAAACCACAACACAATCTAAGCTGTATTTTGTAGTGATGTCAAAGTACACCAAAAGTAAATGCCCCTCAAACCTGCATGCAGATTTAAAATTAAACCTAATATTTTGTGAGATAATGCCGCAGACTGTGATGATTGTGTAACATGTGCATGGTCGCGGCATATCCAAAATAAAGTTTTCAATGGCTGAAGAACGCAGCATTTAATCAGCCTTCACCATGTTCACCTTTCAAATGCTCCTTTGTTCCAATTAGAAATAATTCTAGGCGCAGTTTTAATCCTAAATTATATGAGCATTGACTTCTGACGTCAGTAGATTAAGATTCAAACCATGGGCGATATATATCAACAAATGTTACAAAATAAACGTTTCTTTCCCCTGTTTACCCTGAACCAATTGATCCTCCACGTGCATGTCATATGTGGAATATCAGATCATTCTATGCTACTTACCTATGAATAATATTTCTTTTTAGGCCTAACTTTATCTAAAAATGAACGTGACGCAATAATGAAACAAAATGTCACATGTGATGGGATTTATAAGCAATGTGGTTAACTCGTAATATGCTGCAGATATAACGAATTAAAACCACCAATTAACGACCTTAAATACAGGTATTTAAATACACTTTGGATATATAGATATTACCATTTTAACATTTTAATCTCACTAAAACACTACTAATTGCGTCAATCAGTTCAATGAATGAATGAATGAATGAATGAATGAATGAATGAATGAATGAATGAATGAATGAATGAATGAATCAATCAATCAATCAATCAATCAATCAATCAATCAATCAATCAATCAATCCATCAATCAATCAATCAATTGTCCGCTCGGAAATTAATTAATTAATTAATTAATTAATTGATTGATTGATTGATTGATTGATTGATTGATTGATTGATTGATTGATTGATTGGTTGATTGATTGATTGATTGATTGATTGATTGATTGATTGATTGATTGATTGATTGATTGATTGAGAACATTGGCTCCACGTCCCGTGCTTTGCTGGGACGGTGATTTACATACATTTGCCATGTTTACATGCTTTTAAATACATTTTTTAGAGACTTACTTTTGTGTCTAAAGCTTGGTCGTCGATCCTGTTCCACAATGACGTGAGCCTGATCCACTATGTTAGTGACGGCAGCCGAGAAGCCGACGTCTCCTGGACCTCGTCTTGGTGATGGAGATCGGGATCTGGTCGGGTTTTGGCAGATGACGGGGTTGGACACATGGGTATTGGGCATGGAAGTGGACCCTGCTATGTGCCCGCCTCCCGTGGTAGGCCTCAAGGATGGCGTGTTGACATTGGTGAACGGGCCTGTAGCAGCAGCAGCAGCAGCAGAGGGAACCGGCATCGGCATAGCAGCGGGATGAGCATGTATGTCTGGAGTACTGATGGGTCGACTGCCCACTGGCATAGTTGTGGAGTAGCTAGGTGGGGGGTCGACGCTCACCCCGCCGACCCCAGCCGCCGCCGCCGGTGGTGGTGGCTGAACGTGCTCTGGTTTGAGTCCGGCGGAAAAGTCCTGCTGCTGAAATAACATTATGCTGTTAAAGGCACTACTCACTGACTTGTTAACGGAAGTAAAAAACGACCCAAAGGACTTTGCGAACGATGGTGAATTGGTCATGTTTGCTACTCTCACAGTCTGCAACCCTTCCATGTTTCTCAAATTAGTGTCTTTGATGGGAGCGCCTGTTGCGGTAGGGAATTTGTTTGTAACAGTCTGGGCCCCTCGAGGAAGACCGGGACTTAATTTGGGGCTGTGGGACTGTGGCATACCACTGGGATCTGTCGTTTGCTGCAAGTAATCACAAAATTAGCATGTACATGATATAAAAAAAAGAAATTCTCAAGATCCGCTTCGTATCCAATATAGTTTTAAATTACCTACGCTACGGTTTGTTTTGTATAATTAGATTATAAATATTATTGTAGTGTACGTATTATTGTTATTATTATTATGTATTTATTTACTCTGGTGAAATTATTTTTAGTAATAATCGACTAGAGTTCAATTAAATAAATCGATCGCAAAATAAGTGTTATATATTTTATCTATAATTGAATACAAAAAAGGTCTCAATTATTCTATTTGTGACAAATTGATGCAAACGAGACTAATTTTTGGGAAAAAAAATTCTACCGAAAACAATTATTGGTATATATGTAAAACTACTGTAGAAGCGTTCGTTTATTGGAACTTGACAAGCTTAGCTATTCTATGTAATATATGCCTCTAATAGATTCATGCCTTCAACTACTTATTATTTTTATACTGAGTATCGTGCACATGGGATGATCTAAATACAAGAAAAAAACGAGAGCAGTTCTACCAAATGATAGGAAAAAGTCTGGGGGCGTAACAGCAACATGCAACTAGTGGGGAAGTTGAATAATTTCCTCTTTGATGAGAATAGCACGTCCCCTTGGATATGAAAGGGTGTATCTGCCACTTTACAAAATAGCCGATACACCATTTCATATCCAAGAAGCCGTCTAATTGTTGAGAACAGAACCAGGAGCTGAATCTGAGAATAGTAATTATAGACAGTTATTCTACCTAGCGGGTGATTATAAAAGTATACCTGTACTCCACAAAGTAGATGAAAAATTCATATAAGTTGACAATTAGACATCTATCCAGCCATAGCGTCAGCTAGTACCCCACAATAATTACAGCGTCAGCTAGTACCCCACAATAATTACAGCGTCAGCTAGTACCCCACAATAAAAACCCTATGAATGCTGAGGTGTTCATAATTAGCGTCCATTTATTTAAAACTGGAAATGCTGATGCAATTTCCGGCTTAAAATATAAAAATAAAAATACCGTTATTTGTAAGATAGTAAAATGATGCCAAGTGGTGATGATATAATTAATGATCTTGGGTGCAAAATGTTAATTTGGTGATTTCAAGCAAAGTATGCGGTAGTTTCAGACCGCTATACGGCCACCGCTATACGGCCATAAAATATAAAAGGTTAACGTAAACACGTCAGCATAGTTTGACCCCTGAGATGAAAGGGTCACAGCTGCGCAGCAGGACCGTTTGATCTCTAGGGTTCAAAAATAGGGCCGACCAATGAACAACTTCACTGAAAATAGTAGCCCGGTGCCTATAGACAAAAGAAATATGTACAGACAAGTTCATACTGGAAGAAAACACACACCACCTCAACCACAATTATCTGGCTTAGCAAAATTCAGGAAACAATGAAGAGCTGGGATGAGTTGTGCATCAGGGTCCCATCCCACGGAACATATTAAGGTCAACCTTGTCTTAACTTTTCTCTTCTATGGACATAAGAGAAAATCAAGATAAAATTGATTTTAGTATTTCCAGCGGGATGGGTCCGCTAAGATATAGTAGGGATGTGCTACTGAAGTAGAACAATGTGCAGATCACAACGCGAATACCTATTGTCAATATTTATTTTGCCCGCGAATATATAAAACACGACAACTATTATTGGCTGGAAACATTCATTATTATATCTGGTTCAAACGCGATTGAAACAGTCGCTGATGAAGAATATACAACTGGTTTATTATCTTATATTGAAATTATGGTTGAATTATTTTTGTCTAAGACGAATTTATAAGGTTGTATTATTATTCTGTACTTGTTACATGTAGCCTAATTATCTTTTTATTTAATTATTTTTTTTCTTGGCCCTGACTACCAGTATGTTATTAGCTGACACATTGCTATATTTAATATATTGCAATTTGAATATAATAATAATGGTTACCAATTATAAAAATCATGAAGGTATGTACCAATCACTATATTATTGCTGCAATTCAGCGAATGTTACCATATTTTTGTTTGAAAACATATTATGTATCGATCCATATTTCGGTGCCATATGTTTTTCCTTAACAATAATGAAATATTTCGCGAAACATTTCTTAGTTTGATAGCCATTATAATGTACCCGTTGCTATCAATAACACCACCATGGACAATATGGTATGGTATAGCCAGGGCGTCATGCATTACTTGACATTCCAATCAACAAGTTATAAATGACTTACTCTGATTTAACATGAAAGGATACATATTAAAATATATTACTAAAATATTGATTTAACATGAATGGTTGAAAGAAATATCAAATTATATTACGCGGGTTACATTATTCACTAAAATAGTCCGATTTATTGTGGATTAATATTAATGGTTCAAATAAATATCACATTATACTATTTTGCGGTTAGGCTATTTACTGGAATAGGCAGATTTACTGTGAAATAACATACCCGTGTGTAAATATAATTGAACTGTGACGTTTTAAACTATACTGTTTACATACTACACTAATGCTACACAGTCGTCTTAGGACTTAAAGGTCCAAGCTCTCATTTATTTGACGCTTTAATTTCAAGGCGACGGTATAATCACCATACCTATTTCTGTTTGTCCTATAATTTATATTTGATATTTTTTTTTTTGTATATTTACATTTGTTTTCTCTTAATATTTGAACGCTCGTAACGATGCCATTTAGTTATTTCCACCTGAAACCACTTATAATGTGACGGGTTTCTACCTCTAGCGTGTGTTGGCGCTATAAGTGCGCTAAAGATGTGCTCAGATTGATTAAAAACTGGTGTTCTAACAGGCTTTATAGGGCTTCAGGGAGATTGTGAGTACCAGGAAAATACAGAATTAATTCCCGGTGTCTGAGGCAGCTGTATGTGCATTATAGAACAATCCGCCAGCCCTGGGAATCAAAGTGTTGTAAGTGCCCCTCGTGTGAGTGGCTCTTGTGACACTTTAGGTGCCAGGTGACTAATCAGTAAACAGTTATGTGTGTGTGGTGGATGATGTGTAAATGAGTGAAGGAGCCCAAAGCTACCCGTACCCCCTCCCCTCCCCCCCCCCAAAAAAAAGAAACACGTCTCTGAGTAAAAGGCTCGTATCTGATTCAGGATCTAGCATATACGAGCATTTACCGACAAAGTCATGTGAAAGAGAGGATGAAGTTCATATCGTCGTAACTGGAGACGCAGTCTTTCTCACACTCCCACAAAACACGGTGCGGTCTCCCAATGTTCGCTTAATGTTGGGCCATCGTCGTACAAGGTGGGCCAGCATTAAATAAACACTGGGGCACCGTATCGTATTTACTGCAGTATATAAAACATAATAATAATTCTGCCAAAGAGAGGGATAGCCCTCCAAGATGAGCTCGAAAAATTCAACAGCTAGCTGTCGTCTCTCCTCCAGATACGACGTTGTGCAACCTCTCCCATGTCAACCAGTGTCAACAATCGTCTCTAAATTAACAGTTATCATCAAGTAAAGTATGCAAATTTACAGGCTGCATTATAAGAGATTAAGATTAGATAAGCTGCAGTAAGTAGTAACAGCGACAGAATGATATGATAGTACTAGGCAGGCAGAGATAGACGCCCTCACCTCGTCCTGTGATAGCTTGGTCATGGAGGCTGATATGTGGGAGGCCGCCACGTTGAGCAATGCGTTCTCCACGCTCACACGGCTGTCTCCAGATAGCCGCCGAACGTCCTTCATCTCAATACCCTGCGAGCAAAAAAAGAGGCAAATTCTGATCACAAAAATGTTCAGAAGTGGCATACTTGTGTATTTGATTCTGGCAGAATATGTGTATACACCTTGAGATGAGAATTGACAGTAATTCCAACCTTACGGAGTATACAAGGAGAGGAAATATATGACTCCCAACCCAGTAAACACTAAACATTTGTATAACATTTGTATAATGTTGGCTCAACGTCAAAGACGTTGGGCCGTTGTTGTACAAATGTTATACAAATGTTTTGTGTTTGCTGAGACGAAGGTTCAATCACGACTATAATCGTTGCAAATCTGTTTTATTAGCCGTTCAAATCACTGTTATTGTGAATAAACTGTGTGTTTAAACATAAGGATTTGCAAATTTTCTATCTCAAATTAAACATTTAGGACTATTTTTTCGGCAGGCGCTCGTACATGTGTCTATAACAGCTGTGAATGAATGAATAAATGAATGAACGAATAAATAAATGAATGAATGAATGAATGAATGAATGAATGAATGAATGAATGAATGAATGAATGAATGAATGAATGAATCAGAGAATGAATGAGTGAATAAATGAATGAATGAATGAATGAATAAATGAATGAATGAATAAATAAAAGAATGAATAAATGAATGAATGAATGAATGAATGAATGAATGAACGAACGAACGAACGAACGAACGAACGAACGAACGAACGAACGAACGAACGAACAAACAAACAAACAAACAAACAAACAAACAAACAAACAAACAAACAAACAGACAAACAAACAAACAAACAAACAAACAAACAAACAAACAAACAAACAAACAAACAAACAAACAAACAAACAAGCAAGCAAGCAAGCAAGCAAGCAAGCAAGCAAGCAAGCAAACAAACAAACAAACAAACAAACAAACAAACAAACAAACAAACAAACAAACAAACAAAGAAATAAATAAAGAAATAAATAAATAAATAAATAAATGAATGAAAGAATGAATGAATGAATGAATGAATGAATGAATGAATGAATGAATGAATGAATGAATGAATGAATGAATGAATGAATGAATGAATGAATGGGGCTTTGGGCAATGTTTGTGCACATACAGACTAAACTGGGCCAGGAGGATCTCCTGGGGATGGTGACATAAATCTGATGACACTGCTCTTCACAATTCGAAATATAAACACTTTATCATTCACCCATAGAGGCTCTCCACAATATTTGAAATACAACTTAGCAACCATACATTATGTTTGATCGACAGTACTACAAAGTCAAAAAAAATGGTCTTTTCAATTGTTTTTTTGTTTTTCATTTAAAGCTGGAATCAAATGACGAAAATATTTATATTATTGAAAAATAGTTAGCCTAATTAACCAAATAGATTTCTCCTAATGAGCGCCCACAAGTCTGGGCGCCTCTACAACGGGTCCGGTAAACACGACGCGGAGAGACGTGACGCTTGCCACGTAGGCCACATTTGGCGTGTGGCCGTGAGCAGCGAACATAGATAAGCAACAGGTTATATAGTTACATCGAAAATAAACAAGCACTTACCTGATTTGTTGGTGAGTACGCCGGTTTTCCTTCTTTTCTCTTCTTGCTGCTACCTCGGCGTATAAAACTAAACAACATCGTCAAGGTGAATATACATACTATCAGGCTGATGGTTGATAATGTGATTTAAGTTTATGACACAAATATGACCATGAGAGATAACATTATATTAAGTATACATTTATTCTAGTGACATTATTAGCCCTTTCAGTGCGTCTTTATACGTCAGAATCTGACGTCTGTAAACGTCAGATTCTGACGCATAAAGATGTCCCGGCACTGAATGTAAGATCGGGATTCCAGTTCATTGATCTTAGCAACGCATCCGACTTGGTTCAATCAGATCCCGATTCCCATTACCGTAGTACTGGCAGAAAGTAATAACTCGAACAAGTATTCAAATTTAATATAGCATGGCTGATGACAGTGCTTCTCTCGTACTTTAACTCTCGTTACTCTCTGGTCTTAATCTCGTACCAATTTTCCCCTGTCATCAGCATGGCCTCTTTTTATTCAACCTCTCATAGCATCACATTTACATAGCATACATGGCGCGGCCTATCGGCGAAGCCCCGGGGCGAGGAGATAGGGCCGGGAGGTGGATCCCAGTGCCCTCTCCTGGCGACGGGTCGCCGGTAGGTGGTGCGATCAGCGGTGTTTACTCAGGCCTTTGATACCCCCCGCTTGTGTGCTGAAGGCTTAACCTCTGTCGCTGCGGCTGCCGCCGATTGCTTGGCTCAGCAATTGGCACGTCTGGTTGCGTCATAGACTTCGCCATGTCCGTGACGATCTGTGGCAGCCGCCTCGATCACAGGGTCGGTTTTATTAGAGCTGTCATAAATGTAACAAACAATCCAACCACTTGTCAGACTAGGGGATTACAGATCGTCCTGTCTTACGCCAAGTCGTTGATTTGTCGTGCTACGGCAGTTCCCAATAAAGGTGAATAATAATAGTAATGATATAACATTCTTATATATGTGAATCATTGGATGTACATCCAGGATTCTACACTGAAAAAAAAAATATTCCTATTGGTCGTAAACCCATAATATAGGTATTCAAATGAATCGGAAATTGCTTACTAAGACATTTACGATGATTTCGAATTGAAAAAAACCCTCCATATTTTATACAAAAGTATTTCAGCGCTGTAAGGGTTAAAATAAAAAAGACGTGAGTGCTGACATACAAATACTTCCCAGGTGATGATTTAAATAAAAAAGACGAGAGGGCTGACATACAAATACTTCCCAGGTGATGATTTAAATAAAAAAGACGAGAGGGCTGACATACAAATACTTCCCAGGTGATTATTTAAATAAGAAAGACGAGAGTGCTGACATACAAATACTTCCCAGGTGATGATTTAAATAAGAAAGACGAGAGGGCTGACATACAAATACTTCCCAGGTGATGATTTAAATAAAAAAGACGAGAGGGCTGACATACAAATACTTCCCAGGTGATTATTTAAAAAAGAAAGACGAGAGTGCTGACATACAAATACTTCCCAGGTGATGATTTAAATAGGAAAGACGAGAGTGCTGACATACAAATACTTCCCAGGTGATGATTTAAATAAAAAAGACGAGAGGGCTGACATACAAATACTTCCCAGGTGATGATTTAAATAAAAAAGACGAGAGGGCTGACATACAAATACTTCCCAGGTGATGATTTAAATAAGAAAGACGAGAGGGCTGACATACAAATACTTCCCAGGTGATGATTTAAATAAGAAAGACGAGAGTGCTGACATACAAATACTTCCCGCGTGATGATTTAAATAAGAAAGACGAGAGTGCTGACATACAAATACTTCCCAGGTGATGATTTAAATAAAAAAGACGAGAGGGCTGACATACAAATAATTCCCAGGTGATGATTTAAATAAAAAAGACGAGAGGGCTGACATACAAATACTTCCCAGGTGATGATTTAAATAAGAAAGACGAGAGTGCTGACATACAAATACTTCCCAGGTGATGATTTAAATAAAAAAGACGAGAGGGCTGACATACAAATACTTCCCAGGTGATGATTTAAATAAGAAAGACGAGAGGGCTGACATACAAATACTTCCCAGGTGATGATTTAAATAAAAAAGACGAGAGGGCTGACATACAAATACTTCCCAGGTGATGATTTAAATAAGAAAGACGAGAGTGCTGACATACAAATACTTCCCAGGTGATGATTTAAATAAAAAAGACGAGAGTGCTGACATACAAATACTTCCCAGGTGATGATTTAGATAAGAAAGACGAGAGTGCTGACATACAAATACTTCCCAGGTGATGATTTAAATAAGAAAGACGAGAGTGCTGACATACAAATACTTCCCAGGTGATGATTTAAATAAGAAAGACAAGAGTTCTGTCATACAAATACTTCCCAGGTGATGATTTAAATAAGAAAGACGAGAGTGCTGACATACAAATACTTCCCAGGTGATGATGTAAATAAGAAAGACGAGAGGGCTGACATACAAATACTTTCCAGGTGATGATTTAAATAAGAAAGACAAGAGTGCTGACATACAAATACTTCCCAGGTGATGATGTAAATAAGAAAGACGAGAGGGCTGACATACAAATACTTCCCAGGTGATGATGTAAATAAGAAAGACGAGAGGGCTGACATACAAATACTTCCCAGGTGATGATGTAAATAAGAAAGACGAGAGTGCTGACATACAAATACTTCCCAGGTGATGATGTAAATAAGAAAGACGAGAGGGCTGACATACAAATACTTCCCAGGTGATGATTTAAATAAGAAAGACAAGAGTGCTGACATACAAATACTTCCCAGGTGATGATTTAAATAAAAAAGACGAGAGGGCTGACATACAAATACTTCCCAGGTGATTATTTAAATAAGAAAGACGAGAGTGCTGACATACAAATACTTCCCAGGTGATGATTTAAAAATAAGAAAGACGAGAGGGCTGACATACAAATACTTCCCAGGTGATGATTTAAATAAGAAAGACGAGAGTGCTGACATACAAATACTTCCCAGGTGGTGAATTAAATAAGAAAGACGAGAGGGCTGACATACAAATACTTCCCAGGTGATGATTTAAAAATAAGAAAGACAAGAGTGCTGACATACAAATACTTCCCAGGTGATGATTTAAAAATAAGAAAGACGAGAGGGCTGACATACAAATACTTCCCAGGTGATGATGTAAATAAGAAAGACGAGAGTGCTGACATACAAATACTTCCCAGGTGATGATGTAAATAAGAAAGACGAGAGTGCTGACATACAAATACTTCCCAGGTGATGATGTAAATAAGAAAGACGAGAGTGCTGACATACAAATACTTCCCAGGTGATGATTTAAATAAGGAAGACGAGAGTGCTGACATACAAATACTTCCCAGGTGATGATGTAAATAAGAAAGACGAGAGTGCTGACATACAAATACTTCCCTGGTGATGATTTAAATAAGGAAGACGAGAGTGCTGACATACAAATACTTCCCAGGTGGTGATTTAAATAAGAAAGACGAGAGTGCTGACATACAAATACTTCCCAGGTGATGATTTAAATAAGAAAGACGAGAGTGCTGACATACAAATACTTCCCAGGTGATGATGTAAATAAGAAAGACGAGAGTGCTGACATACAAATACTTCCCAGGTGATGATTTAAATAAGAAAGACGAGAGTGCTGACATACACATACTTCCCAGGTGGTGAATTAAATAAGAAAGACAAGAGTGCTGACATACAAATACTTCCCAGGTGATGATTTAAATAAAAAAGACGAGAGGGCTGACATACAAATACTTCCCAGGTGATGATTTAAATAAGAAAGACGAGAGTGCTGACATACAAATACTTCCTAGGTGGTGAATTAAATAAGAAAGACGAGAGGGCTGACATACAAATACTTCCCAGGTGATGATTTAAAAATAAGAAAGACAAGAGTGCTGACATACAAATACTTCCAAGGTGATGATTTAAGTAAGAAAGACAAGAGTGCTGACATACAAATACTTCCCTGGTGATGATTTAAATAAGGAAGACGAGAGTGCTGACATACAAATACTTCCCAGGTGGTGATTTAAATAAGAAAGACGAGAGTGCTGACATACAAATATCTCCCAGGTGATGATTTAAATAAGAAAGACGAGAGTGCTGACATACAGATACTTCCCAGGTGATGATTTAAATAAGAAAGACGAGAGGGCTGACATACAAATACTTCCCAGGTGATGATTTAAATAAGAAAGACAAGAGTGCTGACATACAAATACTTCCCAGGTGATGATTTAAATAAGAAAGACAAGAGTGCTGACATACAAATACTTCCCAGGTGATGATTTAAATAAGAAAGACAAGAGTGCTGACATACAAATACTTCCCAGGTGATGATTTAAATAAGAAAGACAAGAGTGCTCACATACAAATACTTCCCAGGTGATGATTTAAATCAGAGAGGCGAGAGTGCTGACATACACATATTTCCCAGGTGATTATTTAAATAAGAAAGACGAGAGTGCTGACATACAAATACTCCCCAGGTGATGATTTAAATAAGAAAGACAAGAGTGCTGACATACAAATACTTCCCAGGTGATGATATAAATAAGAAAGACGAGAGGGCTGACATACAAATACTTCCCAGGTGATTATTTAAATAAGAAAGACGAGAGTGCTGACATACAAATACTTCCAAGGTGATGATTTAAATAAGAAAGACAAGAGTGCTGACATACAAATACTTCCCAGGTGATGATTTAAATCAGAAAGGCGAGAGTGCTGACATACACATACTTCCCATGTGATTATTTAAATAAGGAAGACGAGAGTGCTGACATACAAATACTTCCCAGGTGATGATTTAAATAAGAAAGACGAGAGTGCTGACATACACATACTTCCCAGGTGATTATTTAAATAAGAAAGACGAGAGTGCTGACATACAAATACTTCCCAGGTGATGATTTAAATAAGAAAGACGAGAGTGCTGACATACAAATACTTCCCAGGTGGTGATTTAAATAAGAAAGACGAGAGTGCTGACATACAGATACTTCCCAGGTGATGATTTAATCAATGTATGTCTTGGCTGAGATAACACGACATAAATATCATAAGCACAATAAAATTTAAAAAACACATGATGAGAGTTCAATGCAGTGAAGACAACATGCATCTGTTACAGTGGGCAGTATTCACACATGTGGGATATGTTCACTAAACATTCAGAATCGCATCCTACACGTGGGTGGTTGGTGTTACATCATCCTACACGTGGGGGCATCAGTTGTAGATCCAGAGAAGGGTCGGGGGTCCTGACACCTTTCTTAATCTGAATTGTCCAAAAATTGATTTAAACTTGTTATATGACACTAAAAAATCGGGGACGAGGTGCACAGAACCCCTGTTTTATTAAAACTCGGACATCCCCCTTTCCTTTTCTGGATCCGCCCCTCGGTCTCTCCACTAACCCTTGGCTGCCGTCCACAGTGCTGTCCACATCAGACAGCTGCTCAGAGTCCAGACTCTGACTGGATCGCGTGGAGTTACGCATCAAACCTTTCAACCTCCTGAACAGCGAAGGCCTCTGTAAACGTAATAAAACAGAACATAATATTATAATGATAGACTTATAGACATAGCTCAATTACTTAGAGAGGAAATCGTCATCCTCGAAGCTATAGGGCGTTATATATAACGCCCTATAGCTCTGAGGCGACCAATTAGGTTAACGTTTATCGGTACGATATTTTGACACGTTTTTTTGAGACAACACACCAACAATGCCAAAGTTGATAAAAGCAGCACACAGTTCATGAAAAGTGAAACAAAGAGAATGAGGAGATGAATAAAAAACACACTTATCATCATTTCTAGGAAATCGGGCCGATTTCTTTGAAATGCCTGCAGCATAATCATCCATCATATATGTATTAGAGAAAAAGTTGCAAAACTTGAGAAGAAATCCATGCATTTCGTCACACTGCCACTAAAGGGTGGTCGATATCCGCCACTCGGCAAAGTGGTGGACACCACCCCTCCTTCAAGGGCGACGACTTCAAAATACCGAGAGTAAACGGCGTATTGTTCTAAGCAAAATGGACATAAATTTATTGCCTAATCAAAACATTTCATTCTCAAAGTTGAGAATTCTCTAGCCACAATATATAATAAAATACATCCATATGTATTATACAGTTATGAAGAAAACACTTTGTTCTGTGTGAGAAAGAGCACATGCATAAACAGGAAATGACGTCATCGAAAAAAAACATGCACACTTGTCCCGAAGCTACCGTTGGTGGCAATGAAGAAGTCACCGTCACCACCAACCACTGTGAGAGCAAAAGTGCAAAAAAGCACTGCATAGGCCAACTCAGGATTCAATAGGGGCAATGTTCTGCGGAGTATTTCAAGGCTGTGTTGCGCCTTGACATTTTTAATTCACTTGAAGCTGTAAATGAATGAAAAACGCCGGCACGTTTACAGTTTCTGCTAGAATTGAGATATGCATCAGCACATTCGATAAATTTCAGTCGATATCTTTGTTCCGAGAAAACTGGAGGATTTACGTAAACGATGTGATAAAACAGAAGCCCGATTATCTTTGTGAGTGCTGTGCTAAATCACGAATGCAGCCGACATCCCAGCAAACACACGACTTGCACTCAATATTGGCCCACCATCCATAATGCTGGCCCAACATTAAGCCAACATTGGGACAATGTCTCTTGTTTGCTGGATATCCATTTTTGAATTATGTGCTCCCATCCTGAGAGGTGTGCACTGAGACAAATAATCAGAACATTGCATGAACTGTATGTACACGTACTCTCCCCAGCAGTGTCACCGTCCTGGTCAGACACTGGTGTGTTTGGCACTTCTAGCGGATAATGGCGACAATATGCTGCATTTTGGTTTTGCAGGGTAGCATAGTTCAGGTGGAACATGTGCCAATGTCTTAGTATGACAGTGCCCCAGCTAGAGGAGTATTAAATGTATATAACCTTCAGAAAATCATAGTTCTTAAGGCCATCAAATCCAGAGTTGGCCAACAGTGAACTATAGAAATAAAAACAATTTTAATGTTTGTGTGAATTTCTCACAACTGACCTCCTCTTTATTATTTTTGTCCTGCAATAAAAGAATAACACAATTTTGAATAAGATAAAAATATCAGACTTGAATATTAGAATTATTCTTCGCAATGCAAGACAGAGTAGATCACTAAGGATTGCGAAGAATGTGAAACATTTCAACATCACTAGTAATCCCCATCTTGTTTTAATGTTGGACTAGTGTCATAGAAAGTGATTCAACTTTAAAACAGCATCGGGCCAACGTCTTAGTGATCTGAAGTGCAGTATTATAGACGTTCGTGAGTCACAAAGGTGTAAATTAATTTATGGATTGGAATAATTGACATCCAGTGAGTGAATGGAAAAGAAATGATCAGTTGATTAATGAATGCATTCGGGTTTTCTATGATTCACGTATGACGAACACCAGACAGTGACCCAGTGTCCGCTTTATGTAGGGCAGACGTCACAGACGGTGGGCCAGCATTAAACCAACATAAAGTCAGAGTTTTGTGGTTCTAGGTGAGGTACATTTTACATGATTTACATAATTTACATGGTCAACATCTCAGTTTATGTCGAAAACATTTCATTTTATGTCCAATATATTTTTAAAAAAGCACACCATAGGAATATTATTATTGACCACTTGTTAGAAAAAATAGTCAAAAATAGTCAAAAATACTGAACAAATTTATTCTATTCAATCCTATGTTCACATAGAAAATATCTAAACCTTAATATATCTTTTCTGGACGCAAATCTGTAGAATTGGCGTGACAAAATCTATAATATACCAATTCATAACCAATACACTATAAGTAGTATCGTGCGATATAACATTAGGTCAAATACGGTTATTACGTTCTTTCCCTAGAAGGCCTACGTCCTATTATAAAAAAACATCCTCAATAAACTAAAAAATGATGATAACTTTATTGATATCACGCAGCTGATAATGTTAAGCTAAGATATTTAATAGAAAGAGAACAAAATGTCAGAATCACCATTTGTCCTGTTTAAGATTTTAATATTCATTGAAGCTGACGTACTTTCCAATGACAAAATGACGAAAAATATTCCCAGTAATATGAATAGTGAATAAATTACCATGACTGTACTCTCCTCACTGTGTTATCTCTTTTGTTAATGACTGTATTTGATTACGCAGGAAATACAGGGCTGTATGCCACTCAAATGCTCTATGCTAAATGATTGGTAATTATGGATGACTCATGGTGCCAGCAATGCCACATGTGTAAGAACTTGGAAGGAGTAAGTACTAATGTAATGGAAATTATAATGGTATTACATTAGCAGAAAAATACAATACAACAGTGTATAAACAACAAACATTGTATACTGTAAACGGATCTGTATATTGCAAAGTATCTAAAGTTACAATAATGTAAGGCAAACAGCAGTAACCGCTGACTTTACAAGTTAGCAATTACTGCTGTTTGTTTTTGCAGGTGTAGTATAGGAATATAAGCTTCGTGACATAGACAATTTACCATTATGCTTCCGTTGTTTCCTTGTGTCTGGCTGGCCTTGTACGCCCGCCAGTTCTCCGCGATTAACAGCCCGGCGTATATCTTGCCAACCGTCATCTTCTGAAACGTGAGCTCTGCGGCAAACAAACAAACAAACGTTACGTACATTCACCTGTTCAGAAATGTCATCATTTTCCACAGGAGCGACAAACTAACAGATACAGTTTTATGAAATAAGCAAGTGTGTAATATATCAAATAGCTGTAGCGAAACAATATTACTTGTATTTATGCGTAAATAAATATTTGGTCTCCAATTAAACAAATACGACGTCTCGTGTTTGCTGGGAATTGATCAGAAGCCAGTATTTTCAAATTGACCGACACAGATCTTAGGCAAGTGGTTGAGCTATCTGAACCAATCACTTGGCTAAGATCGGGGTCTGGTCAAATTGAGAAGACCGGCTCAAGACATTCCATAAAAGGAGACGTGCATTCTGATTTCAGACATGAGCCTATCGAAAATATGTATCGGATACAGGAATACTGGGACGTTTTTGCCTACATTACGTTGCATCAGCTTTAAATCATTGCTACTGACGTTGGTTCAACGTTTGCACAACGCGATAGGCCCCGCATGCCTTTTTCTACATTGCGTATTTCGAGTGGTCAAAACCCGAGGGCAGCCATCTTTGATTTGGCCTTACCTTCATTTGGTGGGACTAGGTAGATTATGTTCTTTTTCCCAGTTATTGGCCACAGTTTTCGTATCGTTTCTCTCAGTTCCTCGTCTTTTCTGTCCATTTCTTCAGCTGAAAACCAAGTGTGTTTTAGGAAAATCTAGTTCAACTCAAAATTCATTTGAGTAAAAAAAAAAAAAGTGATTTGAATTGAGGCACACGTGAGATTGTCCATTTTTGGTGACCCATCACACTACCATAATATTCATTCCCCCGACAGCCAAAGTGCTGCAAGTATCACTCAGTTGAATAGCACTTGCAGCACTTCTGGTGGGCGGTACACATGCTGTCTTACTTTAATAATTCAAAATGATATGGGAATTTATTGATGCACTAGCTGGTTTACTGTACTATCTACAAATAAGGCATGCATTAGAAACTGGAACTGTGGCATTATTGGTATAATAATTGGCTGATCTCATTAACTGGAATGCCTTGGAAATTAAAGAGACGTATCTGACAATTTAGAAAGTGTCAGATACGTCCGTTTAATGCTCCGGAGGCTGAGGTAACATGCTTGACCTCAAAGCGCCAGGATTTAGGTTCGGGTCAGGCGGTACCATGCTTTATTATCTCTCAACAAATCCCGCCCCCCACCCGAGCAGATTTTTAAGTTTAGTTTTATCAGTGACCAATAGTTATCTAACTATTTGATGCATTCAAAATCCGTGACTCGAACCCGGAGAGTTGAAAAATAAAGAGGTTGTCTTCTTTCATTGCCTTCGAAACGTCTCCATAGCAAATGTAAATGTCTCACCCGCGAATACCTCTTCCCATAAAACAAGGTTATAATAAATGACTAGCCAGCATGCTTATTGGGTCAATCATGCACATTACTTTAGTAAATTTGATATAGAAAAATATCTCACGTAACATGTAAGCCGGAATATTTCGAATTGAAAATCGATGACGTGTATTAAATACTGAATTAATCTTTAAAATATTCAAAAAGGTATCTAGGCAACACCACAATAACTCTACAATGCGAAGCCAAAAGGCCGTAACTGTTTACTTCTCATGTAAGCAGCTACTGTATTGTGGCTTTGCAGAGCAGTCAAACTGTATCAAACGTGGATGTCTCATGCTAGAAATGTAGTATCAAGTGTCGCAAAAAATGCGAACATGCTTAATAGTTAGCTGTATAATTACTTGTTAAATTACCTGGTCCCATCTTAATGCTCAGTGACTCACGGATTAGAGCAAATAGGGTGGTGGTGAAATGAACGCTGCCGTCCAAGGCGACGGGCATGTTCATTCTGATTAGTTTCTGAAAACACAACAAACGGAAAATAAGCATCCCGGCAAACATGGCACACTCACTCAGCGCTGGTTTAATGTTGGCCAGTGTCACAGACGGTGGACAGACGTTAAACCAGCATATGGTAATGTAGTATTTACTAAGATACTGCTAGACCCGTATTCATTCATACATCGCGTTCTCAATCCATTCTCAAGATCAATCAATCTTAGTGGAAATGATAAATAGAATATAGATAAATAGAATAAAACGGTTTAAAAAATACAATAATCGGGATAACACCAGCAACATATTGATAAACTGCGTGTAGCACTCACTCGGTACGCTAATCTGTAAGGACATTTCTTCCCAAATCCTACAGGTGGCTCCATGTTCCGTAGCATTTCGTACATATCTGTATAGTTTATGCGCCCCCTGCAACAAAAAAAATTGTTATTATATTTCGACCTAAACGTCTAAATCCTCGTCTTAACAAGCTTGAGTTATGGTTACTGTTGCCTATAGATGTTTTCTGTACCAGAAAACCGCCTTTGTAATTTTAGTATTTTCTCAACTATTTTGAGTAGATATGAATATTTTCTTGCCGAGAATACACTTTGTTTTATATTGGAGATATATAGCAAATGTAAAAATCAATCAGTTTTAAGACGATTTTACTAACAAAATATGGATCTGTTGTGTTGCAATACAGGTTATATATGCAGAGATGTGTAGGTATTTCTATACTGTCTGATTCTTCTGAGTGAGTTACTTACGTTGCGGCTGGGTCGTACTCTGCCCAGACTCTGTTATACTCATCTAGGTGATGGGGCCCCAGTATAGACGAGTCACGCGTCAGGTAGTCAAAATTATCCATGATGACAGCAACAAAAAGATTCAACATCTGCAGGAAAACAGCACACATATACGCTGCCGTGCAAAGCCATAAGACTGTAACTGCTTACTTAAAAAGTAGGAAGTTACTGCATTTCGCATTTTCAAAATTGGGAAATGCAAACTGGGACGTTGATTCGAGGTCATGACAGGGACGGCGATTCGATTTTAACAGTATGTTGAATTTCGTCTACGTTCATCTTTTCAGTACGGGCAACGCTCTCAAACGTTGATCGAAAATTATAATGGAACGTTGCGGATTTAAAAACTAAACATAACTTGTAAATTTTGATACTGCTGTGCAAAATTAAACAGCAGTAACTGCTTACTTTTAAGGCGAGCAGTTACTGCTGCTTGTCTTTGCAGAGCAGAACAGGTAGCTTTCAGACCTTTTGGTATTTTTGAATAATTTGTAACTGTCGATTGCGACATTCCCGAGCGGTACTACAGAATTCTTACACATTTCAAATACAACTAAAACAAGATGGCGACCACTTACGAGGAAAGAGCAGAAAAAGATAAAGCTGACAAAATAGGGTACGGCGAAATCTTGACCGCACTCGTAAAGGATTTCGCTGTTGCCTCCTGCCGATCTGGACCTGGGGTCACATGGTTGGCCACTCAGACACGACAGCATGATCTCCTGCCAATTCTCCCCGGTAGAGCACCTGTACAGAAGAGTAGCATGGACAATTAACTAAAGCTCTATTCGCACGTAGTACTCCAATTCTATAGCTTAGCGATTGAAAACTGATTCCGTGTAAATACAAACAGCAGCAACTGCGTACTTGAGAAGTAGACAGTTACTGACGTTTTCATGAATTGATTAAAGCTGTATTATCACTTTCTATTTCAAAGTTTTATTTATAGTTTTGCAATTGCAAATAATTGTACACAAAGACACACATTTGTTCTTAAAATAATTCCCACAACATTTGGATTGAAATGATCAAACGCTGGGATGCAGTGAAAAATATGGTAACTGAAAGAGATATAGTCTACTTATTCAAGTATGCAAATCTAAAGGCAGTACGTATTATCTGCTTACTTTACTGGTAAGCAGATACTGCCTTTGTCTTTGCAGAGGACTATAATATTATAAGCTCTGCCTGGTGAATAACAGAAAACACAACCGGATGCCGTCTCCCACGCGGCACTTTCTAGGTATACCATTAGCATGACATTGCCGTCGCCTACGCCGCACTTTCTGGGTATACCATTAGCATGACATTGCCGTCTCCTGCGCGGCACTTTCTGGGTATACCATAATCCTGACATTGCCGTCTCCTGCACGGCACTTTCTGGGTATACCATTAGCATGACATTGCCGTCTCCTGCGCGGCACTTCCTTGGTATACCATTAGCATGACATTGCCGTCTCCTGCGCGGCACTTTCTGGGTATACCATTAGCATGACATTGCCGTCTCCTGCGCGGCACTTTCTTGGTATACCATAATCCTGACATTGCCGTCTCCTGCGCGGCACTTTCTGGGTATACCAGTAGCATGACATTGCCGTCTCCTGCGCGGCACTTTCTTGGTATACCTTTAGCATGACATTGCCGTCTCCTGCGCGGCACTTTCTTGGTATACCATAATCCTGACATTGCCGTCTCCTGCGCGGCACTTTCTGGGTATACCATTAGCATGACATTGCCGTCGCCTGCGCGGCACTTTCTGGGTATACCATAATCCTGACATAGCCGTCTCCCGCGCGGCACTTTCTTGGTATACCATAATCCTGACATTGCCGTCTCCTGCGCGGCACTTTCTGGGTATACCATAATCCTGATATTGCCGTCTCCCGCGCGGCACTTTCTGGGTATACCATAATCCTGACATTGCCGTCTCCTGCGCGGCACTTTCTTGGTATACCATTAGCATGACATTGCCATCTCCTGCGCGGCACTTTCTGGGTATACCATTAGCATGACATTGCCGTGTCCTGCGCGGCACTTTCTTGCTATACCATAATCCTGACATTGCCGTCTCCTGCGCGGCACTTTCTGGGTATACCATTAGCATGACATTGCCGTCTCCTGCGCGGCACTTTCCAGGTATACCATAATCCTGACATTGCCGTCTCCTGCGCGGCACTTTCTGGGTATACCAAAATCCTGACATTGCCGTCTCCTGCGCGGCACCTTCTGGGTATACCATTAGCCTGACATTGCCGTCTCCTGCGCGGCACTTTCTGGGTATACCATAATCCTGACATTGCCGTCTCCCGCGCGGCACTTTCTGGGTATACCATAATCCTGACATTGCCGTCTCCTGCGCGGCACTTTCTGGGTATACCATTAGCATGATATTGCCGTCTCCTGCGCGGCACTTTCTGGGTATACCATAATCCTGACATTGCCGTCTCCTGCGCGGCACTTTCTGGGTATACCATTAGCCTGACATTGCCGTCTCCTGCGCGGCACTTTCTGGGTATACCATAATCCTGACATTGCCGTCTCCCGCACGGCACTTTCTGGGTATACCATTAGCATGATATTGCCGTCTCCTGCGCGGCACTTTCAGGATATACCATAATCCTGACATTGCCGTCTCCTGTGCGGCACTTTCTTGGTTTACCCTCAGCCTGACATTGCTATACATCGAGCTACTACTGTCTTATATTGAAATTGTTAACATCTATGATGATTATAATGATATTCCTACCTGAACAGCAGTATAACAGCCTCAAAGAACGTGCGGAAGTTGTTGTGTCGGTTTATTTGGCTCAGGGAATCCAGCTTGATGTTACCAAACACCTGGAAAATAATATAGATATTAAATGTTTTCAGCTCTGTCTCGTTGTCTAAGCTAAGCCCACCTTAAATATACATTGAACAAAACATCTGACGAAATAGGGTTCTATTTCCCATCCAGCTAATATATCATTAATTCGTTGCTGTTGTTATTGACATAGGGAAGGGGTGCCCTGATGACATCGCAAAGCTCGGACACAGAGACCTTCATTTTTAAATAGATTAGTTCTAATACGATCAATAGATTTCGCCAGCCAAAAATGGCCTAGTTTTGATAGGCATTCGAAAAATCGTTTCAATTACATTATACCCGAGTTTTTCAGTAGGTGGGGCGAGTGTCATTTTTACAGAGATTGCTGTGTACATACAATGGCGGTAACTGCGGCCGGGTCTGCGGCGAAGCGAGTTAGGCAGACCGGTCATGCCGGGTCTGGGACAGGATATAATAATTGGGCTTAAGCCCTACCTATTTCCAAGAAGTGTTATGTTCTGTATTTGTCACATAGGCCTATATACGTGATGTGTTTCTTGTTTATGGCTGATCCACTGTCTGCGACGCTGGCCCAGCATTAAACTATCTAACCGCAGTTTTAGTACTCTCACCTGCATTCCTATTATGGCATAGATGAAGAACAGCATGGCAATCAGCAGGATGACGTATGGGAGGGCCTGGAAACAGGAGAAAACAAGATGAAGCAAAACATTTCAAATTAACAACCGTTCACACACATCCAGCTGAGCGGTGAGTTGATGTGAGCGCGAATTATAAGTCTAACGTCAACAAAACTGGTCAAGAGTTCTCTTTGTCAAAAAGAACATTTGGTAAAGCAAGTGGTAAAAAAATCATTTAAGGCTCTAATAACAGCATGTAACCTCGGTTTAATTACTCTTCAATTGAAAAAAGGAACAGAACAAAAATAAACAACTCAAACGGTGGATTTTATAAGATAAACATACATTTTACATGTAGGTGATCGTTGATCAACTAATACAAAAAAAGCGAAAATATTCTCGTTCATCTCGTTTTATCTCGCCAATGGGTCACATTATAATTGTGCTCACTTTGCTGTAGTGCCCGGAGGGTTGTTTCCGCATTTCAAACGCAGAATTACCACTCTGGGCACTAAAGTGTACGTTCACCTCACCTTGAACGATTGAACAAATGTCCAGAGCAGGATACGTATGGTGTAGCCCTGGCGCAGCAGCTTGATAAGGCGGGCCGCGCGGAACAGCCGCAGGAACCCAAGGCTGATGAAGTTGTTCTGGAATCAAATGGAACTATATGTTTCTAGGCTCTGTTTTGCATGGGAAGTATTGCCATTTACATTGAATGTGAGACTTAGCACTTTCTAGCTGTATAAGATGACTCACCTTGACCTCAGTCACCAGAACATCTGTGATGCTGCCGATCACCGTGATGAAATCAAAAACATTCCAGCGATCGCGGAAATAGTTCTGAAGAGTCAAGAGCAAATACATTAAGACGACTGTTAAAATAAAATGGGACGGAAGAATAAACAGGGGATGGGACCACGCCACCCCCGCAGGGGATATAATATGCCTGGATATGACAGCGGTCTTGTTCAAATCGAGGTATTGACAGCCCGTTTAGAAATATGCCGTCCGAGGGCAAACAGCAACAACTAGTTTACTTTACAGGTAAGCAGCTACTGCTGTTTGCCTTTTCTTAGTATTTCTCAATAATTGAACTGAATAAGTAAATGATGGCTACTCCAGTAAGGTGACATTTCAAGCAGCTATACTTATTCAAAACTAATAATGGTTTCCTTAAGATTCTGCATTAATTGTCAAACAATGGAATGATTAGCGCGGGGTTGATTCAGGTTATCAGGTGCATAATCAAGATAAATAATTGTTTATTATATTTAACATCATTCTGAAATGAGTGAATAAGTTTAACAATCGACTTGGGCTCTCTAAATATAGAAAATGCATATTGCTCATATAGGACATTGTTCTTTGGATAACATAATTGAAGAACCTTTTGTATTGAAATGTTCTGTCAAAATATTTAATATTGTTTTCTTCTTTGAATAGATAACAATAATTTTTAGCTTATATTTGTGTCATGGAAATCGATTACATTTTTTAAACACAATCACGTAAAATCAATCGAAGAGAAAGCATTCATTAAGCCTATTCATATTCCTTTTAATTCGTGACCATCATACACCACCATGCTGCAATAACGACAGTGAAAATATCCGATGATGAAACAAGCCTAGCTGCAGACGTAGGCAGTGAACACCATCGTGATAAACAAGCCCAGCTGCAGACGTAGGCAGTGAACACCATCGTGATAAACAAGCCTAGCTGCAGACGTAGGCAGTGAACACCATCGTGATAAACAAGCCTAGCTGCAGACGTAGGCAGTGAACACCATCGTGATTCGTCAATAGAATCCACACATCAGGGCCGATATCCCAGCAAACAGCACACATTGCACCAATGTTGTTCTGAAGCTGTACCAGTGTCTAGCACCCAGCGTCGCCCAGCTTCAAAACGACATTAATTCATCGTGTTTGCTGGCAGTCTCTAGCAGGTTGACATGGATCCTAGGTTCCCGATTGGCCGAGACGCCGATCTCCACCAATTAGAAATCCAGGAGTCCGGCTACACTGGCGTAGAGAACATCGGCCCGACAATAAAAGCCCACCGAGTAAGTAAGCAGTGAATGCGCCATAGACTTTTGCTAAATAATAGATCAGCCAGAAATGTCAAGTTAATTGTATTCAGGGTGTAGAAATTGTCACACTAAATGCGTGAATGCTGCAAAGAATGCACAATGCTTTGAAGAAAACAAGCCTTCCTGTTTTAATACAAGAATATAACTCGAAAGCACGTAGCGTTCTTATGACGTTCTGGTAGCAGATCAAACTAGAACGTTAAAACAACACCGCGCTCCGGGTATTTTTGCACAGTAATAATTGTAAAAAAAAGTAGGGCAATAAACCCAGTCTGAAGTAGTAGTTAGTGTAATTTGTTGTTATCTTGTTAGCTGCATGTGATACACTTGCGTCAAACAGTAGCACCAAAGTATAACTGTTATTAATATAATACATAGATATATATATCAATAGATAGACAAGCACAGTATGGTGTCAAGTACAAGCAATCGCCAGGTTGCGTTCTCATTCCAAATCACCTCAATAATGGAGCAAACAAATCTTAGATAACTAATCCAGCCATTAGAGAGTACAGCCGAGCAAAGACAACAACCAGTGACGGCATCATTTACAAGTAAATAACAATTTTTGTTACAGATAAACAGTCACCACACTTTGTCTTTTCACGGCCACAGAGTGCGAAAAGGTGAATACAAAATAATAAGGTAATATTTGCAAAACAGACAAGCAGAGGTGTGCAGCGGCTGGCTATCTAACTACAAGAGTGCGGTGGCACAGCAGACGGTGCTGCCATGCAAAGGCCAACAGCAGTGGGCCTAACTGGAAACTTTAAAAGTAAGCAGTTACTGCTGTTTGCCTTAGCACGACAGTGTGGTGCGACGTCTGCGGTGAATAGAAAGTCGACTACGACAAAAACACTACCATATACAACAGCAAAATATCTACAGTACATGTATAATTATGGTTGTCATTAGGACAAAAAATCCACCCCGTGTTCCCACACTGTGTATATTATAGGGACTGGTCCCGTTAGCGAGTTAAGATGACTTGTATAGTATAGCAACAAGATGAGTATAATCCTTCCCACAAAGTAAACAAATATAGTTTAGGCCAAGGGTTTCACCAATCCGATATCTAAACGTTTAGCGCTTAAAATAGTTCAAATATCGGCGTCATATTGCAACAACCGTATTGATTTAGAACATGAGCAGTCCCTTTTAAATGATACATCCCCTAAAACGCCCCATCTGCAGCGGTTGCTTACTAACAATACTAATATGACTGCTACAATTCTGCTCTGTTATGTTAAGGGTTTGGAAGGGGGCTCGTGTGCTTAGTGTCCACAATTCCAAATTTTAAATGTCCTGTATTCTGTTTCCACATAGGCCTATCACTATTGGCGGCTCTGCTGCTTAAAAAACGGTGAGCGAATGAATCCATAATAGTCTCGTGTGGTGTTCTACCCCTTCCATGCTTCTCTACTACGTGCCGCCGTTGGCCGATTTATTGGATTTATTGGGAAGGAAATCACATTAGTGGCCGGGTGGATACTTTCTAAAATGAGTACGAGAACTAGCACACCGATACAGGTATACACTATACAGACAACGCCTGATCAATTAGCAAGTTAGCTTCTTCACAGTCTCAGGTGATGGGTTATTACATCTAGTTGTCAAAGTCAGATCCAGGCCATACGGCCCCCCTGATTGTGTCCCCTTAAAGTTTCACAAATGCGATTGTGATCAGTGGCGCATGTTTGTTGCCGCGCAATACGTAATAAGATTCTTGAATAGTTCACCAGACAATTTCGCGGCACATGGACACATTGATACGGGGGGAACATAAAGCCTTTGAAGAGCAAACCTTAGGCCCCAGAGCAAGAATCTTGAGTATACATTCAATTGAAAACAGCATGGTGAAGGAGATATTCAAGTAGGCCAGCGTGTCCGTGTACACTTGTTGCTCTTCTCGTCCTCCGTTTGAATGATACTGTACAAAGTGAAACAAACGAAAAACAAAAGATCAACTAGAATCATGAACTATCGAACAGAATCAAAGTGTGTTTGCTGTGGGAGTTATACAACGTTGAATGGTGTGTCGCATGCCCGCTACTACTAGATGTTAGTCAAGTTAGGAAACTGTGCGAGCCGTCTCACCCGGCCGTACCGGGGTGCCCCGTCTTCCCTGGGAGAGAATGGACTCGCGCCGACGCCGCCTGGCGACCGCGCGAGTCAACGCTAGCCCGGGGAAGGCGGGGGTGAGCGGAACAAGATTTCTGAAGGGCTCAATCAATGCATCATTCAATCAATGTAAGGGGACCACACGGCAAGTCATAAAGAAACATCCGTGGCCGCCATGGATGTGTGTCATTCACAACATACCCAAGCCTCAGTAAAGCCTGCAGGTTTGTAGCGGTCACATATGCCGCGCATTCCAAACAAATTTGCTGCACCATGCAGCTGCATGCTTTTATTTTCACTAGTGACCGCCATCTTGGTAAACCACTCGCGGCTTTACTGCGCTTGAGTATGCCCCGCCACCAGTCAAGGTACTGTCGTTAGATAAAAGCTTACCCGCACGCCAAAGGCCAATAACTTGAGTATACATTCAATGGTAAAGAGAATGGTGAAGGCTATATTGAGGAAGTGGAGACTATTCTCATACACAGCTGGCTGCCCATCAAACTGGAGGTGGAAACAAACAACACAAGACATCATAGCGAAATCAAGCTTGATGCAACACCAAAACAAACTGCATGGTCATAACGTATAGTTATACAGCGTAAATATATATGTAGGCATGCGCTGCAACGACAAATGCCGGTGACTTCCGGTCTTAGAAATTATAGATTATCTTTAAATAGACTTACGTAAATTATCTTTACGATTAAAGTGAAAATAACACTCGCGTGACAATAACACAAGTTTTTTAATACGTAGCCAGACAACACACTAAAATTAAAATCTCCTGAATATCTGACATGCACAGAAATTTATTACATTGATCGTGTAGCGACATACAAATAGCTGCAGTGCCATTATCAGATAGACGTGCAGGCGTTATTGAAAACTGTTAAAAACAAGGTAAAGACAAAGCTCATATAGGATAACAAAATTGTAATTGAAAATTATTCTTACAACATGCAAGTTCAAACGAGTATTTAAGTACAGGTGACTCCAGTCAAACACACACCTGTGTCAGCGCATAACTTTAGACTTAGAGGGTTGTAAGTGGCAATTGATTATGTGACAAAACCTACAAACCCGAGGTTCACTCCCAAAATAAACAATTCTTGGTTAAGAGCGTTTCAGTATCTTACTGTAACCATGGTAACATACATATGTATAACATTTACAAACGTTCTTTGTGTACGGTTTGTGTACACAAAAACAAAAAGCACTAACTGATTATTTTTCAAATAAGCAGTTATTGCCTTTTGGTTTTGTAGTGCTGTACTGCCACACAAAGCCAAAAGACAATATCACCTTATACTTTACAAGTAAGCATTTACTACGTTTTTGATGTTGCAGAACAGTATCAGTAAAATATTGTAATTTTCATAAGAATTACCTTTTCAAAGTGTGGTGGTCTACTTAGCAAAGATAGCGTGTGTTGGGTGGATTGACAGACCCCCTGGAATTAAAGCGTCCCGTATGCCACCTCATACAGTGCCAGATGCGACCCTTTAACCCCAAGGCGACGTACGGCATGTGGTCATGCACACAGAGTCGTCACAGAGACAAAACAGCTGGATGCACGGGAAGGATATTGATCTATGGAGTTATACACTGAAGGTACTGTCAATAAGTACACAGGGACACTAGACTGAGGTGACAGATACAGGCTATATAACGATAGGCCTATATATAGGAGGGGGAGACATACGCATAATCATTGAAATTATCAGATTAAATATTATCTGCAAAGAAACAACAAAGATTATCAAGAAGATTTTAAATGAAAACTGAATTGAATTGATTGACTGAACATATCTAGTGAGCACGTATTTAATACACTAAATACCATTTTTATAATATTGTAGTAATTGTAACTCATATCAGACAATCATGGTATGTGACATTAGTGTAGTTAAGCAAAGAAAAACAAAACAAATAATTATAAATCGGAATCAATTCGTAGGCTACAGAGAATGTATTTGTAACTCGTCAACAATAACAAATAACCACTTTAAACAAAGGGAAATGAAAATGTAAATATTCGCTCAAATGCAAAACCTCCAATGCGCTAACTCATTCAAAACTGAGTTCAGAGGCGCGACGATGGGTATTTGAAGGTGCACTTACCTTCATCATGAGTATAATGGTGTTGAGTGCAATCATCACCATAATAAAATACTCAAACGGTGATGATACCACTAGCTTCCAGATTCTGTATTTGACTGAGTCCTTGTTCTTGGGCATGTAACGGCAGAGTGGACGCGCGTTGATGGCAAAGTCAATGCATTGTTTCTGAAGACAACGCCAATTAAATAAGTAAGTACATGTAATTCTGTAATTGCACTTTCAAGTCTATTAAAGTTCTACTTTTGAAGGATAAATGTGACAGTCTGTCATCATGTATTGATTCAAATTGTACATAATTATGTGGAAGTCAATTTCACACACTTGAAGTTGTGGGTCGCGTCAGCGAGATACCAAGTGCGTTAAAATTTAATTTAAAAACTTAGCGCTTTAATGGTATTCTTGTTGTTTTGATTTAATTTTTAATCTTATAGATGATTTTCAGTTATATAGACATTTGATGCAATAAATAAATGTTAAAATTTTAAATATTAATTAATAAATAAGGTCTAGATAGTTTTTTTTGTAAGTTCTAAATAAATAAGTTCTAAATGTCTATTTTTAAGTTCTAGGTAGCTCGACCCTGGCGCCGGGCAGTTTCACTGCTGTTACACAACATTGGTTTTGAACAATCGTATGACGTCCAAAACAGAGTGTACTGTCGCGCCAAAGCAAACAGCAGTAACCGCTCACTTTAAAAGTAAGCAGTTACTGCTGTTTGCTTTACGCGGCAGCATTGATTTGATTACATTCGCACCTGGTTTTTATCGAGGTCTTGGTCTATGAGCTCGTTTTCTCCCTGCTCCTGAAAAGTGATGATAATTAAGGCAACGAAGATGTTGATGAAGAAGAACGGAAAGACAACGAAGTAGACGACGTAGAAGATGGAGATCTCCATCCTGTAGTCTGGTGAGGGACCTTCGTCCTCGTTCGTGGCATCCATGGAATGTTTCAGTGTTCTGAAAAAATAACAAACATACAATGTTATTTTTTGCATGCAAGGACCGTATATCTACACGTCTTTGAACGAGTTTTACAATATTATTATTATCGAATTAGATCAAATATCACCAAATACGAGGAGTTATTTTATGGTATTCTTCAATTCAAAAGGTGCCTTTTTTTCACAAAAATATAAATATATTTTTGAAAATAGAGGGCTAAACTCACTTAACCGGACAAGGGGTGAACTGCTTCATTTAACCGGACAATGTTTAAACTGCTTTATTTAACCGGACAAGGGTTGAACTGCTTCATTTAACCGGACAATGTTTAAACTGCTTCATTTAACCGGACAAGGGTTAAACTGCTTCATTTAACCAAACAAGGGGTGAACTGCTTCATTTAACCGGACAATGTTTAAACTGCTTCATTTAACCGGACAAGGGTTAAACTGCTTTATTTAACCACACAAGGGTTAAACTGCTTCATTTAACCGGACAAGGGGTGAACTGCTTCATTTAGCCGGACAATATTTAAACTGCTTCATTTAACCACACAAGGGTTAAACTGCTTCATTTAACCGGACAAGGGGTGAACAGCTTCATTTAACCGGACAAGGGTTAAACTGCTTCATTTAACCGGACAAGGGGTGAACTGCTTCATTTAACCGGACAAGGGGTGAACTGCTTCATTTAACCGGACAAGGGTTAAACTGCCTCATTCAACCGCACAAGGGTTAAACTGCTTCATTTAACCGCACAAGGGTTAAACTGCTTCATTTAACCAGACAAGGGGTGAACTGCTTCATTCAACCGGACAAGGGGTGAACTGCTTTATTCAACCGGACAAGGGGTGAACTGCTTCATTTAACCGGACAAGGGTTAAACTGCTTCATTTAACCGGACAAGGGGTGAACTGCTTCATTTAACCGGACAAAGGTTAAACGGCTTCATTTAACCGGACAAAGGTTAAACTGACCATTTAACCAGACAAGGGTTAAACTGCTTCATTTAACCGGACAAGGGGTGAACTGCTTCATTTAACCGGACAAGGGGTGAACTGCTTCATTTAACTGGACAAGGGGTAAACTGCTTCATTTAACCGGACAAGGGGTGAACTGCTTCATTTAAAGCAACAATGGGTGAACTACTTCATTTGACCGGACAGGGGTTAAACCGCTTCATTTAACCGCACAAGGGTGAACTGCTTCATTTACCCGGGCAAGGGGTGAACTGCTTCATTTAGCCGGACAATGGTTAAACTGCTTCATTTAACCGCACAAGGGTTAAACTGCTTCATTTAACCGGACAAGGGGTGAACTGCTTCATTTTGGAATTAGAAAAGTATATAATGTGATATTTATGCCTAACGGTAATTTTGAAAAAGTAATTAATTTTTTGTCATTTGGTAAAACTAGAGTGTAGGGCAATATCGGTTCTGTATGATAGAACGCAGCTATTATATATGTAGTGAATTTGATATCAATCGTCTCCTTGCATATAAAAGGGTGTATTTGCCACTTTACTGATAAAAGAACCTAGTTAGCAATGCAGTTACAAATATACCGCCACTCAAATCTGAACTTCGGATTTGCAGTCATTCTCCTGCAAATACATTTTGCAGCCAGCTAAACGCTGATGCTTCCTGCATCAACGATAGTACTTCCGCGACCGGAATTGAATCCAAGATTAATAATTTTTAATCACTTTCCTGTAAATGTATTTTTCAGCCAGTTAACTGTTGACGCTCTTCGCCAGCAATCGTACTTGTAGAAACAAGTATCAGTAACAGAAATATTATCTGTAATTAATAATTATAACCACTGATTAAAATTAAAGAATAACCCAGCACGGAGTGTCAGCCTATATTATGCCCCCCCCCCCCCCCCTACTCACGCTGGCCAGCCCTCGCCGGTCTGTACTGTGAACAACGTGAGGATGGCGCTGAACACGTTGTCATAGTGGAAGCTCCATCTCTTCCATTCCCGGGGCTGTACGTCTGGCAGCTTACTGCTGTCGTCAGTGTACACAAAATACTGACCCCTGAAAAATAGAAACACCAGTATTATTTGCGTGAGTTTTATAACAAAATCTATGAGCTTCGAATTGCTATGGCATTTCCCATATCACAGCCAATGAAAATTGTCCAATTTTAGAATTTTTTTAAAGTATGGATATTAATTTCTGAAAACATTTTGAGATTAACAGTTAGCTGCCTTTTCTATTGATTTATTTGCAAATGTTTGTGTGGGGAGCCTCCGTGACCGAGAGGTAGCGTGCTCGGCCTCGGACCTCCAGGGTTTGAATTTCGAATTCTGTGTCTGGAGGGCAGTTTCGTCTCACTCATCTCACCATCTTCAAGAGGTTCTCCTGGCCCAATTTAGTCTGTATACATGTGCACAAAAGTGGCCAAAACTTTAATTTGCAAATGTTTGATATCAAATTAAACAAATATATTATTTTTCACCCACTTGAAGTTGTTGGTTGCGGTAGCGAGTCACAACATCAAGTGGATAAACATTTGAATTAGATAACTTAAAGTGTAGAGGATTTATTCAATATATTCAAGATGATTTTTAAGATAAACAGTGAGAGGATGGTATTTAATAAATACTCACTGGCATTCAGCTTCCCTGTTTTTGGACGCATCTGTACAATAGAAGAACTTCCCTTTAAATAACTGCACGGCTATGACGGCGAAGATAAATTGGAACAACAGGTACACAATCATAATATTGATGACATTCTTGAGAGAATTCACAACACAATCAAACACCGCCTGCAACATAATGGACATAGCAATTATTGTGATACTTGAAAAGTAAGCAGTGACTGCCTTTTGGCTTTGCACGGCAGAATAGATAGACGTCTTGTAATGGTCATGATGATATCATTACAAGTGCGTGTGGAGTTTAGCAAATTCACATGTATTTTTATTTTAGAGATTTAATATCATGTTTTTTTTAGATTCCACAAATAAATTTGTGAACACTTTATTCGATATGATGATGATTCTTCATCATCTCAAATAAAGTATTCATAAATTTATGTTTATGATAACAATAAGATAAATATTTTTTGGGGGGTACCCGGTCAATCAATCAATCAATCAATCAATCAATCAATCAATCAATCAATCAATCAATCAATCAATCAATCAATCAATCAATCAATCAATCAATCAATCAATCAATCAATCAATCAATCAATCAATCAGTCAGTTAGTCAGTCAGTCAGTCAATCAATCAATCAATCAATCAATCAATCAATCAATCAATCAATCAATCAATCAATCAATCAATCAATCAATCAATCAATCAATCAATCAATCAATCAATCAATCAATCAATCAATCAAACAAACAATCAATCGATCAATCAATCAATCAATCAATCAATCGATCTAATACCTTGAGCTTGGGCACTCTGTTGATGGTTTTGAGCGGTCGTAACACACGCAGCACACGTAATGACTTGATGGTGTTCAGGTTCTTGCCCGCCGATTTATTGTCACTGTTAACATTAAAAAAACAAACATAACCTGAGCGCTGTTTTACATAGCCAGATACATTGTAATTTTCCATCATTTTGAGCTGGGCGCTGTGTTAGTGTATTCTAATTGAGTATAGTTGACGGGTGAACACTTACGCAAAAGCAAAAGCGACCAAGGCGCAGATGACGACGGTGGCGTCCAGGATGTTCCACAGATCCCGGAAATAGGATCCAGGGTGGAACAGCACGCCCAAATCTATCACCTACAACAGACATACAGTGATCTGTGAGCAAAGGCTCGTGAAAGGTATTTTCCATATAGTATATATGTTTTTATGGTATGTATGCGGGAGATTTCTTTATTATTACTAAATGGAAATGAACCTCCAAGAAGCAAAGAACGTAAGCACAAGCAACCCAATGTAATATCACCTGTTATGGTTTCCAATCTGCAAATTAAGTCCTAAATTGTTATTTAGGAGTGATTATAGTTGGACAACAAGACATGCAATGTTTGGTCTGAAAATAAGCAAATATGAGTCATTTTCACCCACTTGGAGTAACCCAAAGTGGGTGGAAATTTAAATTATATAACTTTATGGGTAAATAACCGATAACTAGCCGTTATAATTTAAGTCTTTGTAAGGTGTGCGACACCATAGGGCTAAGCATGCAGTTTGTCATTTGGGGGGGGGGGGGGTATATAGATGTTAGTCACTGTGTTTACAAGTCTATGCTGTTGATTCATGACAAATGATGACTCAGTCAAGGTCAAGTTACAGCTAAAGCATGCAGGACGACATTAACCCGGTGTAGTTTCTAAAGCCGTGATTATTCCTGGCAACGCCGCTGACAACCATCTTCCTGGAGCTAGTCGCATGAGGCAGGGCTCCAGAGTCGCTGGAGCGCGAATTGAGACTTGTGCTAGGGAGGAGGAGGGTGATAACGTACCTTCAGTATCATCTCCACCGTGAACACCCCTGTGAAGACGTAATCAAAGTAGTTGAGGATGTAGTTTCTGTAGGAGTCGGCTTCCACGGGGTCCTCAGCGGCCAGGGCTATACTACTGGCACATATTACTATCATGATGAACAGGTCGAAGTAGCGTAGGTTCACCACGAAGTGACAGAATCGACGAACCCTTCAAAACAGAAATACACACATCATTCAAAGTGACATTAGTTCTGTACGGTACTTAACTGGGAAAATTAACGCATACGAAAGTCGTCCATTTCTGTCAAAACTTTAGAACACCATGGGAATGTAACATTTTAGAAGAATAAAACAGTGTTAGTGATTCGTCATTCCTCCTTGGAACGCTTAGGCTACGTTAAAATATTCTACCCTGGAGCACGTTTTGAGACCAGAACATTTTAGACGCGTCATTCTTATTTAGAAGTGACTTACAAATAATATGCTTGTATAATGAATTTATGTGGTAGTGGCATAGCATAAGTACAGAAGCTCCACCAAAAATCATCAAATTATTTTATCTTAATTTTCTGTTACTTCAGTTAGAAGGATGGAAATTTTTACTGGTTTCATGTGACATATTCTCTGAATGAACAGCTTGCAACGCAAACAGGAGTACCTGCCTACTTTATAAGTCAGTAGTCGCTGCTGAATGCCTTTGCATTCATTGCTGTTTTTTTTAATTCTGACAACAGTAACTACTAACTTGACAAGTGAGCAGTTACTGCAAAACTACTCTCTCGTGCAAAGCCAAAAAGCAGTAACTGCTTACTGTTCAAGTAAGCGGTTACTGCCTTTTAGATAGCAGAGCAGTTGACTGTTAAGTACTCACGGATTAGTTGGGCCGAACATGAACATTGAGCTGTAAGGCAGCATAGGTTTAGGTCCTCCACCAAAAGAGCCGTCATTCGCAGCCGGGGGGTTACTGTCTCCACTCTCTGCAATTAAACAAATTAAATATTTCCTTACATATTTTCAGTTATTGAGATATAAATCTTGCATTAACGTCTAGACTGGACTGATGATAATGACTTTATAACCACAGAATGTCTCAAATTATTTTTAATTTCTAATTGCAACCACACTGCGTTGCATTTATTTGTATAAAAATACTAATGATTCTACGCCAAAATTAATTCTCCCATTCTTTGTTATCACAGATAAAGATGAACGTGGCCATTGGCAATCCATGGTAACGCGCAAAGGCAAACAGCAGTAACTGCCTACTTTTCAAGTGAGCAGTTATCGTTATTTGTCCTTTACAGAGTACTTGACTTACCTGAGTCTGAGTCGTCGCCGTCATCGTTCACGTTGTTGTTGGCTTTGACGTTGACTGAGCCGAGAGAGGCCTTGTCTGAGTTGTTCTTGATGTTGCTCTTGTTCATCTTGGGGTCCACCTTGGCCGTGTTAGTGGAGTCACTGAAAGAGATGCTGTGAATGATAGGCACGTCTTAGAAGTCTGCGTAACAAGTTGAAAGACATGCAATAAAAAAACAACTGAGAATGACATGAATGCGTCGCCTGGGCAGCAAGGGGTTCTACAACCCCCCCCCCCCCCCCCAGCACCCCTTGTCAAGTTACAAGTATCAAGAGTTAGTGTCAAGCATTTGTTGCTGATAGTTCATGCGAGGAACTAGATAGAGTATGGCAGAGTTTATGCGCCTCAATGCGTATTTTGAAGGAGATTAATTAAAGGAAAAAATACATGATTTACCAACGTTCGTCTAAAATGACACTTGTTTTTAAATAAAATCAGGCCATTTTCCTTCACTTTGACGTGAATGGCGGCAGCAGCAGCTCACACGTCAAGGTGAAGGAAACGAGAAAAAACCCATGGGGATCAGGAGGATTGACGCGGTTATCACCCAAACTATTGGTAGATATATTCAGCGGTGATTACTGAGAGATGCTGTTTTCGCCCGTAACCATTGTACTGCTGGGGCCATGTATTTAAGTGACCCTTGTACTGCTGGGGCCATGTATTTAAGTGACCCTTGTACTGCTGGGGCCATGTATTTACGTGACCCTTGTACTGCTGGGGCCATGTATTTACGTGACCCTTGTACTGCTGGGGCCATGTATTTACGTGACCTTTGTACTGCTGGGGTCATGTATTTACGTGACCCTTGTACTGCTTGGGCCATGTATTTACGTGACCATTGTACTGCTGGGGCCATGTATTTACGTGACCCTTGTACTACTGGGGCCATGTATTTACGTGACCCTTGTACTACTGGGGCCATGTATCTACGTGACCCTTGTGCTGCTTGGGCCATGTATTTACGGCTTCAAGCCAAATTCGAACCCAATAAAATGCTACTGACATCAAAGATAAACTTGTTGGAATGAATTGTTGGAATGACTTAAAAATAGACAAATTGAGGAGCACAATGGTTAAAGGGGCCCCATTATCGTGATTATCTGTTCATGCATTACGTTGGCGGCGGTTTTTCACCCTTTGTGTATGCGCTCCTGTATAATATTGCTTCCATAATTCTGTTCCTGTGTGTCTTAATTACACTACAGTCACTTATAACTATGAAGAAGAAATGAGAGATGAGAAATGACACAGAAGAAACTCGTAAAAAATCAAAATATCATGCGGCATGTGTACCAGATTAAGTGATGCACTTCTTAACTACAATAAAAACGAAATGGTGATGCACCACACATTTTGTCGCCTCGGGGTCAAAGGGTGCCAGAAGAGACCTTTTGACGCCCGAGGGGACGATTTAGCTTTAAACATAGAATATCTTAAAGTAGTATTGCCGTGCAAAATCAAAAGTCAGTAGCTGCTTATTGAAAATTAATCAGTTAGGCCTACTATTTTTTGGGTTCTCAGAGCAGAGTAGTCCACTGTGCACCGTTATCACCATATGATATACCCAGAAAGCACCCCGCGGGTTATGCATATTTAGGAATCGGTTCATAGTTATTCACCAGGTGGCCCTACTGGGTGACACTGGACGACTCGCTCAACAGTAAAATAAATGTTATCCAGACAAGCGACATATGTCGACCCTGTGATGGCTTAAGGCTGGGCTAACGTCGCAGACGGTGGCCCAACATCGAACCAGTGTGGGTTTAAATGCCTCATGCTTGTTTGGTGGAGAAAGAAGTTTTACTTACAATGTAAAATTTCCAGTTTTAAGGTCTTCGTTATTTTGCGGGGACGGTGGGCAGATGTTGACCATGGGAGGCGCTATGCTGCCCGGCACCATCGGGAAGCCCTCGTTTTTCTCCTTTTCAGCCGCCTCCTTCCGATTCTGTGAACACAAAGAACCATCGCAAAGATGAGACACATTTTAGAAAATGGTGTGGCTAACGATCGACAGGATTGTCTCGTCACAACCACGGAATGCCTTGACGAAAGTAGGAGAGTATAAACTTATATTCTGAATAGGTATTGAAATATTAAATTGTGGTGTTTTATTAACCTGAGAATAACTGTACTTTGGATAGTTTATAAATATTCCCAGCAGTTCTGCCGCACAGAGCTAACGGGAAGTATCTGCTTACTTTACAAGTAAGCAGATACCTCCCTTTGGTTTTGCACGACAGAGTTGCTGAGCTGTTCTGAGGTTAGTTTCAGCCAACCCCTTACGGCTGTCAGCCAACCCCTGTACCTTTTCATCTTCTATCTCCGCCGCCTCCTCCTCGGCGGCCGTTAGCTCCTGAGCGTTGGCCAGATTGTCCACAGCGATAGCCAAGAACACGTTTAGCAGTGTGTCTGTCATATGGTCAAGGACGTACACGTGTGTTTACAATGATAAAAAATGGTACAAGAAATGTATCGCACCGATGGGTAATAATCATAGACATATCGCAAAATGGGGGTGATTTGTTTATGTAACAAAATGTAACTTTGTGTAACTTTATAGTAGGGCCTATTTCAGGAAAACGAAGTCGTAAGGCATCACTGAATGATATTCTACCAAGTGAGCAATATCACCGTCTTGTATCATGTGTTTTAGCTAGTGAGGTTGGAATTACGGCAGCAATTCACAGCCTCACGGGGAATTAAAGTTTGCATCCATTTATTTGTATAAAAAGCTAACCATATAGTCCTTGCTAGGTTGCTCTCGTTTTTTAAGCCGAACATTACGAATAAAAAGAGGTGTGATCAGTTACTAAAGTAGTAATACACTGTGCGTCAACAACAGGCTAGGAGTGTACCCAGAACGCATCGCCACAGGGGAATAAGCTACCTACTTTACTAAGGTATCGGTAAATCAGTTATTGTGTTCTGACTTTTCAGAGCAGTGAGCGTTCGTGGATGAAGAAGAGAAAGGATACAGTTCCCAAAGAGGACGAGGACGATGAAATAGAGGCAGTAGATCATGCCGCCGCCGTTAATACCTCCCAATGAGAGGATGCCTTTATACATAACTTCATTCCAATCCTCGCCGGTGAGAATCTGAAAAAGACCGGCAAATCATTAACAAATTATAACTATTACAAAATTCCAGTGAATTGTTTTCATATTTACATCATCCTGCATTTTTTCTTTTCTTTCTTGCGAAACAATTTAGATTATTACTATTCGGCAGATAGGATGGAAACCTATTATCGTTTCAATGCGTAGCACGTGATGAAATCATGTGTTATTTTTTAAATTTTAAATGATAGGTAATGGTAATAATATAATAATAATGTGGAAAGGCAAACAGCAGTAACTACTTCAATAGTCAATAGCAGTTAATGCTGTTTGCGTGACAGAATAGGTAGTTATGACTATTATCTATCTGTTGTGTGGCTTCAGCACTGTCAAATTTATCTCTTTTTTTATTCTACAAATTAAATATCTTAGCCTTATAAAATTAATGAATAGGACATATTCACTTAAGTGGCGGGTGGTAATAATCATGTTTCCTATCTAAACATAAAAATAGTTATGTTTTTATACCAGAACTGAAAATACATATGATTGTACGACAGGCGTTGATCATAATATCTAAAACATGTTTAACCCCTACGCACCTGAAAAACTGTGAGCAGGGCAATTGGAAACGTGTCAAAATTGCTTGCCGGTTTTCCTTCGTCAAAATTCCACCTAAACAGAAAATAACTTCATCAGTGTCACCGTCATTGAAAGAAGCCTGTACAACCGTCAAGTTAATTTTTTTCAATATATTCTCAAAAATATATCACGTTTGTTCAAAATTATCAGCCACGAGCAATAAATGTTTTCTACACGTATGTTTACTTTGCAAGGTAACGATGTTTCCGTTAGTATCTGATTTTAGCAATTAAGACTTCAAGTTTGGCCAATTTCTATCAGTCGATAATAAGAAAAACTGATATTGAGATTATGTAGACTGATAAAAGGTGCTTTTAAACATGTTAGACAAACGTATCTATATATTCAGGATTACGTCAGTATGTACTGATTACATACCAGCTCAATAATCAAATGTCGATGAACTAAGTACTGTATTGTTAATTTATGTATATTTTTTAAATTTTCTGTTAAATTGATATTTATCAATTTATTTTTCGTTGTTTGCTTGAGTGTCTGTAAGCTGTGTACTCCATGTTTCTAATGAGGCCTGAGTTTCGAATCGAAATAGACCATGGATATAGTATCTCAATTCCTAGTCTTGTCGAAATAAAGACATCATATTAAAGTGTAGGCTACATATTCTCACTTTGAGCACTAAAGGGTCCACCTCAAAATGGCAGGTACGATCCTTTAATATCAAGGTGGCGACGAGAAGACGTGTATACGGATAGACCTAGGAATATAGACACTTACTCCCCGCCGAACAGTTGCATTCCAAGCAGGGCAAATATAAGGATGAAGAGGAAGAGCAGAAACAACAGAGAGACGATGGACCGCATACTGTTGAGCAGTGACACCACCAGGTTGCGCAATGAGGCCCAATATCTGTCAAAAATTAATAAAGAAAATTGTAGTTTATTTTTTTTTAATTATTATCAAAATGAAATTACCACAATCTAACAAGTTCTGGACGCTCTGCTCAACAACAAGATACATCAAATCAATGTTGGTCTGATGTTGGGCAGCGTCACAGACGGCTTATCAACAGCAAACCAACATTGATTCAACGTTTGAAGAACCAAAATAAGCTCGAATCTTATTCTTTGTTTCATTTTGTGTTTTTCGTCATTTAGTGATTTATGTTTTTCAAATGACGGGAAACGTTTGCATTTATGACAAATAAACAACATTCTAATTGACAATGGATTGATGATTGTGTCGGGGCGGTGTGATACCTGGTGACCTTGAATATCCTCAGCAGTCTGAGCGCCCTAAGTACACTGACCCCGAACGAGTCGTCTCTGAACACAGACCAGATGACTTCTACAATACTAGCGACGATTACCTGAAACAAACACATGAAGCGGTTATACACTTTCTGAGCGCCAAACGTCAATATAAATGGCTTTATTGGGGCTTCAAAAGGCACCTCTTGAAGGTGGAAAATGTCTGTCGTCAGTATAATTTTGAGTCCCTTTTGATGAAATAAAGTTTCCCTCGCTTCAAGTTGTGAGTCAGCAAGACACAGCTTGAAGCGGATGGGAATTCAAATTGGATATGTTGGCACTTCAAGGGTTCTAAAATATACCAACAGCTCAGAGAGTGTGGATTACATACAGCATACAAAAATCAGTATTTGGCTAGCTTTCGCCCACTAGAGGTGAAAATCACAAATTTTAAAGTCACTACTGCATAGCTAATTCTATGTTACCAGAATTCATGTGATTTTTATACGGAATGGAACAAATCTATCAAAAAATGTTCCCGTTTGAAAACTTATAATCATTAATCATTAATGATTAAATACTAGCCTATTGTATACAATATCAGTCTACAGAGAAAAGGACCACAAAACTAGTGTGCACAGTTTATTTTATACAGTGATTTCATTTGATCGCGAGTAGCAATTGTATACTCACTAAACAGTCAAATATATTGAAAGATGATTGGAAGTACAAGTGTATGCCAAGTCCGTACATCTTGATGATCACCTCCACAATGAAGAGGCCGAGAAATACAAACTCAGCTATATCTATAAAGGCAAACGAACAATAAATGAATAAATGAATGAATGAATGAATGAATGAATGAATGAATGAATGAATGAATGAATGAATGAATGAATGAATGAATGAATAAATACACGAATGAATGAATGAATGAATGAATGAATGAATGAATGAATGAATGAATGAATGAATGAATGAATGAATAAATAAATTAATTAATAAATGGATAAATGAATTAATTAATAAAAGAATAAAAGAATAAAAGAATAAATGAATAAATGAATAAAAAAATAGATGAATAAATGAATAGATGGATGAATGATGAATGAATGAATAAATAAAGAATAAATAAAGGAATGAAGGAATGAAGGAATTTTTGTATGCACATACCAACTGGGTCATGTGAACCGGCGTTGTTTAAATGATCGAGGTTCTTTTTGCCAAGTTTAGATTCTTGTGCATAACTTTGCCCAGGCCCCATTCATTCATTTAAGATTAAATTGCGACTTACACAAAAAACTAGTGAGCCAGTCTTCTTGGCCATAATGTTCTACAGCCACACAGACAGTGTTGAGAAACACAAGAACTATGACGATCCAGTAGAAAGCCTGGCATTTCACGAGTCGTCTGATAGAAAACCTACAACAGTGAAAACAGGTTAGCCGTCCAGTGTCATGTAATTCTACCAGATGTAAGCAGACTGATATTGCTGAGATGCCCTGCGGCCTGTTGGCAGTTCTGTTTTCGCTATAGCGTGTTTAATTTGTGCACCCCTATTATTTGAAAAAAATAATTGACTACACATTTGTATGATCAGTAAAAATGAGTGCGTCCTTATTTTTCATATGATCTTATTACACTGTATTTCATCACACGGACTAGTCTTGGGGCATTGTCATTCGTTTTACCTAAAACGTTTTTCTACCCGCCAGCAGGCGGCGCCTCGCATCACTTTCTTCTTTTTCTTTCCAAAGGGAGACTGTCCGAATGTCCCTCCGACCAGCACGCCCCCGTCTGCAAAAAAAATGGACATACTATATAACATAGAAGTCAAATTAGCTGACATTTGGTAATAATACATAATATGACTTATGTGAGAAGGAAACCTGAGGGTTATGCTGAGATGCTTTATTGCTCTGCATTACGGCTCTCCTGAATTACGGCTTTTATTGCTCTGCATTACGGCTCTCCTGAATTACGGCTTTTATTACTCTGCATTACGGCTCTCCTGAATTACGGCTTTTATTGCTCTGCATTACGGCTCTCCTGAATTACGGCTTTTATTGCTCTGACAGTTTATACTCTCTGGTTACAAACGTTTTTATGGTGTGGTGCGGTGCTAAAGGATCTCAGATCCAAGGGTGGTAAATCCAGTTCTTATGACGTCACTGCTGCCGAATCTGCCTCTAAATAAGTTTATCAGCCTGGCTATGTCGGGTGGGAGGTTTAATCAGGAGGGTATAATTACCTATCTCAGCGAACAGATCCTCGTGATCTTCATCGTTGTCCAGTTCGTCAGTGTCTTTACTGCCTTGTTGCTTGATGTGCTTCATTTTCCGTCTGGCCGCTCTGCGTCTCGCTGTAGAGAATAAAAACAAATATTTCACCAGGTATGAAATAGGGAATTTAAGGTAAAACTATTTCACCTGCAATGAAATTAAGGGCGGTACGCTTACACACATTTTTTAACAAGCGTTATATATAACTTCTCTATGTAAGGTATTAGGCATAGGCTGAATCCTTAATATAAACCTAAGATACATATACATTCCTCCTGAAAGGTCGGCAGGTGAGTTACAGCATAAAATGCTTCATATATTATTAAAGCTATTTTTAGACATTAAAAATAGTGATGTTGTATACCACATCAGCGAACAGCAGTAACTGCTAGACTACATGACTGTACTAGTATACCACATCAGCGATCAACAGTAACTGCTAGACTACATGACTGTACTAGTATACCACGAACAGCAGTAACTGCTAGACTACATGACTGTAGACTACTAGTATACCACATCAGCGAACAGCAGTAACTGCTAGACTACATGACTGTACTAGTATACCAGGAACAGCAGTAACTGCTAGACTACATGGCTGTACTAGTATACCAGGAACAGCAGTAACTGCTAGACTACATGACTGTACTAGTATACCACATCAGCGAACAGCAGTAACTGCAAGACTACATGACTACTAGTATACCACATCAGCGAACAACAACCCAAACCCGTTTTCGAAGTCCATAACATTCTGGACATTATAGTACTTATGTTCATAAGGTTACCTTCTATTATTTTCATCTTTTCTTCGTCTGTTGTTCTCTCTTCGTTCAGTATCACTTCCTCTGTAATAGCAATATTCTTAATATATTATATAGATAATTTTGTTAATTTTATCAATTGTGCGAGCATTATTAATAGCATTTCCTCAAATATAGGTGCATATTTTGATATACATAACAAAATAACAGATTGACAGACATGTTACTTGCCTGCTTTACATATCCACTCCAAATAACCATTCAGTTCTCGTTCTATTTGTTGCTGTTTTCTAAGTTTTAAAAAGGCTCTACGGTTCTCTACTCTCTCTCGCTCTTTAGCGAATTCTCTGCAAGGAAATTATGTGAAAGTTGTAAAATGCAGTGAATTATTCCCTGTCCTATTTTGCTATAATCACCTTGATAAAAAAGTTTCAATGTAGATTTGCTTTCTGTGAAATTATTTCTCTACTTGTAAACACATATATATGAAGTGTACGACACTAATATTTGTTTTTAATAATAATCATGTACGTGATGCGACGCTGTATGATTGTCTATAATTATGCTACATACATCATGATTTGCAGTATTTGTAAATACCTAAAATGTCAATCAATAAAAACGGATTTTTAAGACAACAAAACCGTAAAAACATTTAATAAAAAAATTAATGGATATATTTAAGTTACAACTGGTAATGATCACCAAATAAAAAATAAATTGGTCATATAATCTTGCAAGCAGTTTTCATTATTGGGATGACAGGATTAGAAATACTATCAATAAATTGTCGTATATGGAACTTGATTAGTTGTAGAATGCCACACGTTCCGATGGAGAGAAATATGATATACTGGCGTGCAAAGTCTAGAGACAGTAACTGACCACTTTTCAAGTAAGCTGTTATTGCCTTTTGACTTCACCGGGCTGTCGCTGTCATGTCTAACTTCAAATCATGTAGGCCTACTTTACGAACCACAAAGCCAACCGTACCATGTATACAGTTGTAACATTCTAGTTGACAAATTATAGTTGAATTATATCAGCAGCTAAGGTATTATACTCCTAACCTACTAATTTACACACTACCGATAGCTAAAAAATACTTGGAAAATAATAAATTAGTTGAGGGGATCAGTGCAACATGATGGCTAGGTCATATGGCAATGCTAAAATCATAGCTGTCATACGCACCTCCCCCGTTACACTGACCCAGATATGCAGGATATTTGCTTTAATTCATGTCATCAAATAGTTGAAAGATCTTTGTTAATGAAGTAACTAAAATTTTGATGGTTGCCTCAGATATTTAAGAATTTCATGAAAAAGTTCACAAAATGCATCTGATAAAAGATCTGCATTGATGCTGTACCAATATGAGTAACAGCAGAAATAGATAAATACAGATTTATCTATTTCTGGTAACAGATAACCGCCACAGATATGGCTATTAATATATCTAGATACAATATGGTAATCACAATACCTTTTGAGAATCCTCCCACAGTAAAATATACAGGGTAGATAATGATGTTCTTCTATAGTATCAGACTATCACTATAGCTGACCTTAAACGTCCACCTAATAGGCTAAACTATTACATTATCTAATCTTCTATACTGGCTCACAGAAAAAGAAGCATATTCCCAGTATGGAGGAAATGGGAATGTCACTTTACATGGTGAAATCCCCAAGACTACAGACTCACCCAAATACATTGCCCAGTGTCGGTTCAGAGTTGGCCCAACAGCTGAAATGCTGAGCCAACAATAGATCCCACACTGTGCCAATGTCAGTATAGAGGTGTATTTTGTGAAGCCACTGATCGACGACCAAACTTCCCAGTTCGAGTCTACAACGTGTGATCAGTAGAAAATACCAGGAGGGGAACGTATAGAAGTGAGACTAAATCTATCTGAGGAGTTTTTCCTCTTTCCTTGACAAGCCTTGGGCCTCACGCGTCAAGGCCTGTCAGGGAAAGATGGAGCTATTTGACCACTGCAGTTCTAGCCACCACCTTCAATCTGGGCCAGGTGACACAGTGGTGCGTGCACTGGCCGGACTCACCCACTCAACACCCCAAGTACAAGGTTTAAAATGAAGAACGATCCTATGATTATGAGGCCGAGAAAGTAGATGTAACTCGGGAAACCTCCCTGGGAGTCCACAGTCTGAAAGTGTACATGTACATGATCGTAAGGGTGACATTAGTGTGAACACAGTTGAGATGCTAACGGAACGTTTCCCTGAACAAGATAATGGCATCGCTGCGGCTCGCTGCAAAAAAGTGTCTGAAATAGAATGCTTGTTGGCAGATGGTCGCCAGGATTATTTTCAAGAATTGCCTTGTGCTAAATTCACTTGAGGTTTTTATGTCATAACTTCAACACTTCTAGGGTTCCAGTACGACTTGAATTTTAGAAATAACAACGCAGATTGGCTGTCAAACTCAAGTACAGTTTAATCGTCACCCACAGATCATTTCTCATATTTTAAATTCCATTGCAACGAGTAAAAATAATATTCTACCACTGAATGGGTTAAAGTATATACGATGATCTTTTGATGGATAGGCGATCGATGAAAATCCTAGCGACACCTCTGCATTACATACGTCATACAAAGCCAAAAGGCAGTAACTGCGTACTGCCTTTTGACTCGGCAGAGCCGGGATGTGAAATACTATCTCTCCAGCCACTTACCCACTAAGGACACCAAGTACTAAGTTGAGCATAAAAAAGGATCCCAGTATAATAAGCGGTAAAAAATAGATCCAGTTGAATCTGTTGCCAAGCGCATCATTAGTCTGAAACACCAATATATTGTCATCTGAAAAAAGATCTGAAAACATTATCAAAATACATGCTGTTCTGCAAAATCAAAAGGCAACAACTGCTCGCTTGACAAGTGAGCAGTCACTGCCTTGTGGTTTGTACGGCAGAATAGGAACGAGAACATCGGTGCAACCGTTTCGCTCCCAGTTATGTGACAATAAGAACAAAACAGTTTCTGTATTTTCTGAAATCATACAACCTAATTAGAATAACCATTATATAAAAATCGTAAACTGCATCTTCGTTACAGCTAATTTATTGTGTTTATTCAAATCTGACAACATAATTATTATCAATAATTAATTAAATTACATGGCTCGATATAAAGAAACTCTTCATTGTTTAAAAATACACGCAAAGATCAAAACCCACTGTGAACATTAATTTGTATGTATTTTTAATGTGTAAAATGTTGATAAGTTAACATTTTACATTAACATAATGTAGTATATTACAGTGTGGTCTCCATGTGAGAGACTTATTTTCTTAATGGATATGGATATATCCCAAACATTGGGCCAGCGTAGCAGACGGTCAGCATTAAACCAGCATAGGGTCAACACCTTATGTCAGCTGGGCGTTGGACATCATGAAACAGTACAAGTTTGACTATTATATATTCGTACTTTTTAAGTGTTAGGCCTACACTCCTGCACCATTTGGTAATTTTCATTCACAGCTCAAAGACTGAACAAGATGATGCTAGTTACCGCTACAGTTGCCGCTAAAGGACCATGACATTATTTTTGTGGAACACGAAATACCATTACGTGAGCACGAAATTTAACATATATAAATCATGATCTTATAACTAACTAGCCGCATATCAATAAGAAAAAAATCCTAGGGAACAGTATTTCTAAACCATCGCATTTTTTAGATTTATGAGTTCACAATTAACACATTATATTCTATGCTTTACGTCCCCCTGGCATTTAAGTCAGCAAAACTGTAAATATTTACATCGGAAGTTGTATAAAATTGTGCACTGAATAAACAAATTAATAACGTCAATCTTGTAAAATAACAATGGATTAGAGTCGTGAGACAAGCATATTTTTCTAAAGACTGAAATACAAGTATAGTTTTTACAGCATTTGTTGCAGAAAAATACAATATTTTATCAGAAAACAAAGATACAGTATATATATATTTGAACCATGTTAATCCGACTTGAAACTTTCCTGTAATAGATCGTATATTGCTAAAAGAGCTCAACTACTACTATTTTAATTGCCATTTTCACACCACTTGAAGTTCAAGTGAGAAAACTTATCTAGATTTGTCAAGTTGAAGGTTACATTTTGCTGAATAAAAACACGGTTAACGATTAAAAGGTACCAGTAACCAGTAGTGTCCTAATCGCATTTATATAGCCATTTTCTTTCTTTTTATTTTAACATTCAAACACTAAAATTTAAAGGAGAAATGAGCATTACATTTGCTAGACTGGGATATATAATGAGCATTACATTTGCTAGACTGGGATATATAATGAGCATTACATTTGCTAGACTGGGATATATAATGAGCATTACATTTGCTAGACTGGCATATATAATGAGCATTACATTTGCTAGACTGGGATATATAATGAGCATTACATTTGCTAGACTGGGATATATAATGAGCATTACATTTGCTAGACTGGGATATATAATGAGCATTACATTTGCTAGACTGGCATATATAATGAGCATTACATTTGCTAGACTGGGATATATAATGAGCATTACATTTGCTAGAATGGGATATATAATGAGCATTACATTTGCTATTCAAATTGCACATGATGTAAGTAATTTTTCATCCACTGGAGTTTGTGGGTCGCGATAGTGAGACACGTCAAGCGGGCAAAAATTAAATTCTACAACTTAGGCTTTAAGATGATTGTTGTAGGTTTGAAGAAGACGGGGTGGGATATTTAGAAAGAAACATGTGAGGAAAGTCCTTAATTTTATATGTTTACGTGATATTTTATATTTATGTATAATTTCATATACCAGAAATATATATGTTTAATTTGCTATGTTATATATATACCACTGAATAAATATAACGTAATGTTAATAAATACATGGGTTGTTCATAATTTGTATATGAATTGTTTTATTTCATGCAGCATGAATAATAACAAAATACAATGGTTCTTGTCCCAATGAAAGATGGCAATTTTTCTAGCTGACAGTTTTGACTGAAGGATTGATTGACTGGTTATTTTTTCGAGTGTAATTTACAGAACATCTAACATTGTAATTGATGCTGCTCTAGGGTATACTCGAGTAGATAACAGTCGAATATCTATGGCAGATAATGATTTTCTGAGGGTATAGTCTACCCATAAAAACACAAGCAATCATTCACTCCAATCAGTCAGTTGCACTAGTTGAAGAAATAAATTCAGAAAACAAATTTAATATTGTTCAGAAATAAATAAAGGAGTCTTTTTGTTTCATTTTTTGACAACCCATTGTACTCTTTAATATTATGACAAAGTTTCAGATTTAATAGTAAATCCCACACTATTACAAACTTACATAATACAAAACAGTCGTCCACCCCTCCATAGTAATACACTGAAACACTGTCAACATGGCAAAGCCGATGTTGTCAAAGCTGGTGATCCCGTGGTTCGGACCTTCCCAATATTCCTCACAGCGGGACGTATTGCCGCAGACGAATCCGCCAAGCGCCTGTCCCGGATAGAAGGCACAGGGTGTTATAGCTGCTTCCCCTGCCAGGTCGTATTCGCCTGCAAAAAAAAATATTGAAACGTTTTTTAGAAGCTCAGTATCCCCCCCCCCCCCTCCTGGATTAAAATGTTCAATCTGCCACTCACATGGGTGGTAGACTGTCACTGTCCCTGACCTCGGAGTTAAAGTGTCATCACTTTAACTCCGAGGTCAGGGACATTGATTATCGAACTAAATAAGTTAGAATAACCAATCATAATCATAACAACTATTATCTTTACTCTCCGCTCGATCCTCCGTATGACGGTGCTTTGCTCTGCTGTCGGTGGCGTAGCGATCGCCCGGCCTGACTCACTGTCCCAAAACGTTATGTTGTGAATATTAATTCGCTGTGAACTACATTTAGATCAAGCCAAGGGAGAGGTAGGTAAATAGACTGGAGATTTTTGAAAATATCGTTTTTGTATTTCGCAAACTGCCGTCTTTCCCTTCTGTGAAAATATATTTGATATTTTTTCCTGGCCCAGTCTAGCCTATATGTGCACAAATGTGGCTTAAAACCCCATTCATTTTAAATTATATTTGATATTATTGGCAGTATTGCAAAGCAGAATAGACATACCTTCTGAGTTTATGCAGGCGGCATGAAAAGCACCACTGTAGAATTCAAGGCCAATAATGGCGAAGATGACGATAGCGAACAGCACCAGTAGCCCGATCTGGAGCAGGGGCGCCATAGCCCGGATTATGGATTTCAACACAACTTGCAAACCTAGCAAAATAATTACACATGATTGAGTCAGCGAAAATGGTGTTTAATACACACTTTTAAATTGTCGACGTTTTACAATAAGTGTCAAAATAACATTAGTCTATATTTTTTCCTGGGATGCCGCCGCCAATAACCGTTTTATAATATGTCAGCTCTGTAAAGTCAAAATAATTATCAACAACTATTTCTCGTCACAACAAACATATCCATAATATTAAATATAATTATAAGCAATCCATTATTAGGTAATGTTAAATTTGCAAACATATGCTCACTTTCATCAATTTTAATAAAATTTATCAATTAAGATGTAGATTTAGATTTTTTTGTTTTGCAAAAAAACTTATATTTTTACATAAGAGTGTAACCGGAACCACGACTAACTAAAACATGTTTAGCAAAATACGTTATATGTCTGAATTCATATATGTACATGCTATCAGTGCTATAGAGAAGCTGCGTATTTTTGCAATCACTTAATTAAAAATGTAAAAAACTGAATTAAATTTAATGGGTTACGTAAGAATTTTTTTTAAATGTTGCTTACTCAAATCACTCTAAAGTGTCGGCGTATAGTGCTGAATTTAGATCAATAACAGCATATCTAGTGATGGAGCTCTTTTATAAGGTAGATATTACAGGTAAGGTGTGTATGGCCAGTAAATATGCAGCAGTTATAATAACATTTTATGTACATTGAAATGATGTTTATTAACATGATTAGTACCAATTTTATTGAATCCAAATTGTTTAATCGACATCATCAGTACACTGGGACTGAGTCGATGGATAACTATAATTTCAATACACGTACCCTATTTTTGCGAGTACTGGACTATGTTTAAAAATAAGGTGTGACACCCAATTAATGTTGAGCCTTATCTGTGGCACTATGTTATGACTTCACAATGAACGGGTCATATCAGCTTGTGGAGTGTAAACCACCCTTGGGTACCAGGTTGTCGACAATGACGTGCCATAATAATAGGCAGTTTTAATTCTGCCATGAAAAGCCGCCAGTTAGTGCCCAGCAAAGACAAAACATTTGTATTACATTTATACAACGTCGGCCCAACTTTGGCCCAACATTCAAATGTTATACAAATGTTGTACGTTTGCTGTGTAACTGCTTTTATTTGTCAAGTAAGCAGTTATTGCTTTTTGGCTTTTCAGAGCCGAGTTGTAACCACCGCAAAATAATGATTTCCTTAAGAAACTGTGCAACACTGAGAAAGGTGTGGTTTTAATGGCTTATTTGAGTATTAGGTACAGGAACATGCACACCATCCACCAACTCTATATAATTACAAGACGTGACGACAAAACGTTGTCTTGACGTTGGGCCATCGTTGGAGACGATGGCACAACCTCAAGTCATCACAACAACATCAACATCACAGCAAAACTGATAAAATGGCAACAATAACAGCTGTCAACAACAAAGCGTCCTTAAAAATCCGCTCGAAGAAGGCGTCGAGATTACCAGCGATGTCACAACAGCAACCAGAAGAAGAAACTGAAATTTGTAGAGTTGTAGCACGAGTAGGATAAATAATTTCAATGTTTAAGCCGTTTCATTACCAACTCAGAAATGATCCTTAAAGCAGGGTAATCGTGGCGAGTACAGTGACGCGGATGTGAAAAAGTGCACCATACTTAAATAAGCGATCCACTCTGATGTCACCATGCTTGTTCCATGGAAGGCGCTTGTTATTGTTTTGGTAAGCTGTGCACGCGCTTACACCACGATCAGCCTGCTTTAAGTTTTCTCAGATTTATTTTACTGTATTGTAATAATACACCGGTCAACCATTACGGTCAATCAAACTTAGTATCAGTATTGAATCAATGATCCAATGCGGAAACTAAATCTGATATTCTTTCCCCTCGAAGCTAAAAGGTTGTATCTGCCACCTATTGAAGTCGTAGATACGGCCCTTTAGCTCAGAAACGACAAGACGTTTTGTGTTCACCGATGATAAATCTACAAATACATGTGATATAACAGAACACCAGGAGTTGTAATCATAATTTTCGATGGTAAATTTCCATTCGATATTAAATTTTGAAACAAGATCGCGGTGATGGTACTGAAAAGGTATTTGATAAAAATAATAATAGGCTGCCGCCCCATTAGTAAGAAAAAGTAAGAGAAAGACATATGCAATTTTGGTTGTTCATACATACTTGGTATGCCAGACACTAGCTTTAGAGGCCTGAGCACTCGGATCGCCCTTAACGTCCTCAAGTCAAAACTACGACTGTCAGTCGTAAACGACAGGGTAACTAACCTGTAATATAAACGTCCGGGGTGCCGGAATTCAGTTAAATGTTCACCTTGGTATTAAAGGGTCACATTGTAAAGTGGAGGATATGACCTTTTCATACCAAGGGGGCGATATATGGCTATGTCGTGAGCGTCCTCTGGTGTTTGGACAATGACCAGCTCTTGGTGGTGGTGTCATGCTACCCGGGCGATAATATGTCGTGAATTGCTGAATATCGCTCAACTAAAACTAGTCACACTGGATTGCCTATAGTCAGGTCGTTTTGACATGCTAAGCTGGAGGAGCATGCGTTCGAACCCTAAATTACACGCTTTGTCGACAAGTGTGTCCGGTGTCACCAAGCTAGACGTAAAGAATATGCTCGTCCTCACTGGGTATTTTTCCGTGCTAAGTCAGAAGGCAGTAAGCAGTTACTGCCTTTTGACTTTGCAGAGAAGTATGTGCGTGTCTCATTCCGATTATGTATTAAAGTTCTAATCTTCGATATCCTACCATTTGATGCAGCGCTCGCGTAATGATTATAAAATGACTTTTTTATTATTAAAAACCGACAATTTCAGTAACGTAGTGCCGAAAATGGAGCAGAAATTATCTCATAAATAATTGAACGTAGTTTAAAACATTACGCGATGTTTTTCTGTAAATCATCAAGATTCTCTTAGTTGCCTGCTGCGTGGCAACGCGAAGATGAATGTAGCACAAAAAGTAAACACGAAACCAACAAAGACAATTTAACGTGCAACAAATTAGATCTAATGTGATTATACAAATGATACAATAATGTTCATATATTGATCATCCAATTCTAACAAAATGCGAATATCTGACAAATGGCAGCGGCACACGGTCCTGGGGGGAGGGGGATACCACTACAATCTGTTGACAAAACTACCTACTGATAATCATACTGATAGCATTATATACAAGGAGCACGAAACGACAGACAGAACGTTGTGAGAACGCTACATCATCAATTGTCATCAGCGCTGCTGGAACGATCTCACAACGCTAAATTAAACAGAAATTGTGACGGTGCCCTGCAGGCGGGTGCCGTGTTGTGCAATTGTTATAAAAACGTTCGATTCAACGCGAGACAAACACAAGTGGGGATTGGGGAGTCAATTTTCATACAGAGGGATACAACGTGGGATGCTGGTGCGGTTGGGAGACTACAGATGGGGCTGCCGTGGAAAGACAAAGGGCGGTATCTGCTGACTTCTGAAGGTCACAGTTACAGCTGTTTGCCTCTACATTGCAGAGTAGGCAGCTACAGTAGACTAGGGGGATGCTATGCCACTAGGATTCTCTAAGAGTGAGTGCAGTACACATGGAGCCCGGCAAAACAACACACGTCAACCCGATGTGGTTTGAAAGTTGAGCCAGCGTCGCAGACACTGGCCAGCGTTAAAACAACAACGGGTGAACGCCTGGTGTTTGGCGGGATTGGGGGTGACGTGTGGTCGATCAGCGCACTTACTTTCAAAACCCGTGACCAATTTCAAAGGGCGCAAAACGCGTATTGCTCGCAGCGCCGGCTGATCAAACCTCGGTATAAACAGTGCTAGTAACCTGAACGAAAAACAACAAGCGAACACTGCAATTACACCTGTAATCTACTCCCAATATGGTTTAGTTAGTTTCTCAACGTCCCTGTGTAATTGCCGGGTGAAAGTGGCGCTTCTCTCAATTTTAAAGTGGCAAATAGGACATTTACCCCTTTAATTAATGTCACATATATGTCCTGTGTGGAAGAGTAAATTAGTTAAACTATTTTGAGTAAATAGACACTTTTTGACCTTTCACTTAGATATCATATTTATGTATTTATTACAACCTGATAATTTCACTTGCGCAATTCCCATCTTCAGGCGAATAAAAGGAGAATAAGGACCTCGGAGTTTAAATGGTTAATCTCGGTGGTTCATTAACAGTGATTGCCATGTTTATATTGTACCTAACCTTTTTAAAACCACTAACCACGACCAGAACCGTTTTAAGTCCGTTTTACTGGCTGATCAAAACACTGTTATTGGTAATGCAGGGAGTGTTTTAGAAACATCAAGATTTGCAAATGTTTGGTCTCAAATTAAACAAATATGATTAATGTTCACCCACTTGAAGTTGTGGGTCGCGGTAGAGAGACACAATTTCAAGTGGGTGAAAAATTCAATATATAATTTAGTCTTTAAACGGTCAATCTTTCATCCCAACCTTTTAAAGCTGAATGGCATGTCTTATGTAAGGCTGTGGTGTTGAAATGGTTAAAATAACAATCTACAGTAAAAGTATGGTTTATAACATGGTTTCTTGGACATAATAACCCGTAACAACACCCCATAAAACGTATTATTACAGTTTAAATCTCTTAAAAAAACAAAATAGACATCATAATAATGATCTATCAATTTAAAATTAATACGGTCTAAAAGAAAAACATATTATTCATCATAGAATCATGTACTCTTTTCACACTATTGTTTATGGAATTTGACCATATCAAAATAAAAAATAGTATTGACCATAAAACATATTAAATAATATATTAAAACTACTTTATAGCAAAACATCATTACCAGGTGATTAATAAACAATGTAATTATATATGTTAACATACAAAATGTAGTCTGTAACAATATTGAAATTCAATATTAACTATTTGTTATTGAAATAATTTTCAGATAATACACTCAACTAAATTTGATTAATTTTGACTTTTTATTCATAGAACAATAAATATTGTGTGCACGATAAATATGCAGGCCACATTTGATAACACTTAAACATGTTAAACGGAATGTATTTCGCTATAGCTGTACAATGGTAAATGTATTCTTATTTAAAACAAAATTGTATAGCACTTTGTCATAAACAGTCGCAATTCCCATCTCACTGTGAATATAAATTAATATATTTTATAAAATATACAAGTGTAATAATGTATTAAAATGAATGGTTTGTATCAATCAGGTAATCTAATCTGTAAAGCCAAAAGGCAGTATTACCTTTAGGCTTTACACTCCTCAATCCACATTATGTGGTGGACAATGTGAACAAAATCATGTCCAGAACAGCTCGACAGGTTCCATAGTTCCAAGTATGGTTCTCTACTACAGACCACGCCCACGCATTATAAGGTAAAGTATGTAACTCTACTCTAGACCACGCCCACGCCGTATAAGGTAACTTGATTAGATGTCGTGATTGGTCGGAGTAGAGTACTATACTTGGATCGCATTCTGGTAAAGGTAACAGCTACCTAGGACAGTGGCAGATAAAGCCGCTCTGGAAGTCACATTTAAAATGAGGGCAACGTATTAAATATTAACTGTGCACGGGAATATGGTACGCCAAATGTGTAGCACTCACCCTGTGACGACAACTATGAAATCCATGATGTTCCAGACGTTCCGCAGATACGCTCCTTTATGCAACACGAACCCCAGGGCCACGATCTTCAGCAAGGCTTCGATGCAGAATATACCCAGAAAGTACACTTCTGTTTTCTCCTGAATAATCCAAAAGCAGTGTTGTGAGACATGGCGGTCGCCTGTTTTGATGTCTCGGAGTATACTTGTATATTTTACATACACAGCCTTTTTTTTATTTATTGGAAAATTAAAATTAAAAATTAATTCTTAATGCAATATTTTTTTTTTACTTCTCACTTATTTGGTTCTAGCTGCGTACATACCAGTTGTAAAGCCAGAGGCGTCTTGTCCTCCGCCGGCAGATGTTCTTCCAAAGCAAGAACGATGCAATTCGCGATGATTGTGAGAAGAACCATATATTCAAATGGCGTGAGCAACAGTTAAGGTACAAGCCAGAGGTGATATCACAATTCAAATCACAAAAAATAGCATAGTATCCACATACATGATCTAAGAATAATGTGCAAACAATTGTAAATAGTCACCTGTTCTGCTTCAGAGCTGACACTAATTATTACATTGTGAAGGGTTTGATTTTTACATATTTGTTATAAATCCCGTCGGTAGGCCTAAATTTGATCACAACGAGTACAGTCGATCTTTGGATGTGTAGGGCTTGAGGTCATTACTACAGCAGTGTCAAGGTAATATACGCCATTTATTTTCAGCTTTGGATAGAATACAAGAACAAAAGGTGCTGCATTTTTGCATATAATCAACTTGTCTTTGAGTGGGGGTCGGTATTCGCAAAATGACATTATTAACTTCACAGTCACACATCATCACAATTTATGAACATTGTACGTTGGCTTATGATCACCCTCTGTCATTATCAAAGAGTTGTACACATCTCTCATGCGTTCTAGGCAGCTACGACAATTGAATTCGAAAAACAGAGAGTGTCATTAGGACGCCAGGTACACTACTGACCTACAACGACATAAAGCGGTAACTCGTCACTTTTAAAGTAAGCAGTTACTGTTGTTTGTTTCTGCCGGACAGGGTTGACAGATGTTGGCGAAGGACGTGCTACACTCGTAATGTTGGCATAGCTAGGGTCAGGCTCTCAGACCTCTTCAAACTACCAAGGTCAAACAAATAGTACCTCGAGAGATCTTGCCGTGTTATCGATCCGACATCGGATGGGAAATGACTAAACTAGCGACTTCTCTGTTCACTGAACAACTCGGCTACCAGGAACCACAGTAGTAAATAATAAAAAGAAGAGTGTCTAATATGGAACATTGGGGTACCCTATGTTAATTTCAGTTAAAATATATATAATATATATATACATTTACTGTAGTCACCTTGTATAATTTAATAATTATATTCAATCGAATATGTCAATAATGTGGTAGGTACAGTAATATATATATGTGCAAATTACATGCATCTGTATTACAATAAGCTTATTGTTATTATATGCACCTTGAACGATCCCTCATGTCAGTCACTTTGTTGAAATCTAAGTAGTTAGTACCTACTGACTAAGTAGTTAGTGCCATATATCTTTAAATGCCTCAGATAAAAGTATCATCAATGGCAAAAAACAGTAACTGCTCATTTAGAAAGTAAGCAGTTAGTGTTGTTTGTCTTTAGATAAATAGTCTGAGGTACCTTGCATAAAAAACATCACATTTGTTCCTAGCCCCCAAACATGCAAATTATATAGATTATAAGAGTGTAAAAGCGACTGCTTTACAAAGTTGAAAAACTGTGTTTAAAATTATAAAGTTAAATCAGATATAATGGGGAAGATAATTTGGCTTGTTCACTAGCACATCACAAAACTTAATACAGTCTGGGTAGGTAAACTGCAGCTGCATCAGTGTACATATGTGTGCATGTACACGGGCCGAATCGCGACGCGAGTGATCAGCCCATTTTTTCGTTTGTGAATTTAAAACTGAAATTGCTAACGCAATTTTCAGTATTCAATTCACAAAAATGTCATATATGCATTGCACACGTCGTTACTTTGCCACCACAGCAAATACAAAGCGCACCATTTGGGGTGAGAGACCACACGTCGTTACTTTGCCACCACAGCAAATACAAAGCGCACCATTTGGGGTGAGAGACCACACGTCGTTACTTTGCCACCACAGCAAATACAAAGCGCACCATTTGGGGTGAGAGACCACACGTCGTTACTTTGCCACCACAGCAAATACAAAGCGCACCATTTGGGGTGAGAGACCACACGTCGCTACTTTGCCACCACAGCAAATACAAAGCGCACCATTTGGGGTGAGAGACCACGCGTCGTTACTTTGCCACCACAGCAAATACAAAGCGCACCATTTGGGGTGAGAGAACTGGTCCACTTTTGGTTGTACAGTGTGCTGGCACGCGCTGATGCAAGCAATGTCCGGATTGGTGGTAATATGGCACAGAGGTGATGCTGGGCCAATCAGCTGAGTGGACGCACGCAATGACTTCCTCGGCGTCTTCTTCAATGATTTATCGATTCTCTCGTATCAAGTGAACTCGGTGCAAAAACATTCGCCAGTTACATGTACCCGAAAAAAACTACCAGAAACACGCCATATAAACGAGGGCCTTAGTTACCGGTAGACAATAGCTTCAGATCTGTGTACAAACAAATGCCGACGCACATGAATACAAACTACATGCCTGATAGGCCTATCATATTAGTAAATAGCACTGGAAAGGGTTGACACCAAATATTGGACCGGGTTTACAAATAAGTGAAATGTAATTTTCTATTAATATAATATGCCCTAGTCATCCAGTAATGGGCTGGCAGGGGAGATGTAACCGCACAGCGTTTGCGCCCCCCTCCCACGCGACAGCATTAACATTGGTGTTTTTATGTGTACTGCATCAGTGTATCAAGTCCAAGTACCCCCATTAGCATTGGGGTATTTACTTAGCGTACTTTGTATATCTTACCCAAGTACCCCCATTAGCATTGGGGTATTTACGTAGCGTACTCTGTATATCTTACCCAAGTACCCCCATTAGCATTGGGGTATTTACGTAGCGTACTTTGTATATCTTACCCAAGTACCCCCATTAGCATTGGGGTATTTATGTAGCGTACTCTGTATATCTTACCCAAGTACACCCATTAACATTAGGATATTTTATGTACCATGCTCGGTAAAGTACATTTCTAAGTACCCCTATTATCATTGGTGTGTTTCGAGCTATAAATGAACGAAAAAATAAATCGCTAATGGTATGCACGGCAAGGGTTAACCCTATCACAGCTATTTATTAAAAAAAGACATATCCCAGATTGAATTATTTCACTTGCTGAAAAAAATACGACAACATATTTCATGAATATCAATTTGATTCGTTGTATTTGATTTAAAGTTGTTGGAGAAAGTATCTATGCGGTCCCAGCAGCACAAGGGTTAGATACGTGAATAATGGTCCCAGCAGCACAAGGGTTTCGTATATATATGGTCCCAGCAGCAAAAAGGGTCACGTATATACGCGGTTCCAGCAGCACAAGGGTTTCGTATATATATGGTCCCAGCAGCACAAGGGTCACGTATGGACGCGGTCCCAGCAGCACAACGGTTACGTATATATATGGTCTCAGCAGCACAAGGGTCACGTATAGACGCGGTCCCAGCAGTACAAGGGTTATGTATATACGCGGTCCCAGCAGCACAAGGGTTACGTATATACGCGGTCCCAGCAGCACAAGGGTTACGTATATACGCGGTCCCAGCAGTACAAGGGTTACGTATATACGCGGTCCCAGCAGCACAAGGGTTACGAATATACGCGGTCCCAGCAGTACAAGGGTTACGTATAGACGCGGTCCCAGCAGTACAAGGGTTACGGATATACGCGGTCCCAGCAGCACAAGGGTTACGAATATACGCGGTCCCAGCAGCACAAGGGTTACGTATATATATGGTCCTAGCAGCACGAGGGTTACGTATATATATGGTCCCAGCAGCACAAGGGTTACGTATATATATGGTCCCAGCAGCACAAGGGTCACGTATAGACGCGGTCCCAGCAGTACAAGGGTTACGTATATACGCGGTCCCAGCAGCACAAGGGTTACGTATATACGCGGTCCCAGCAGCACAAGGGTTACGTATATATGTGGTCCCAGCAGCACAAGGGTTACCGTATATACGCGGTCCCAGCAGTACAAGGGTTACGTATATACTCGGTCCCAGCAGCACAAGGGTTACGTATATACGCGGTCCCAGCAGCACAAGGGTTACGTATATATATGGTCCCAGCAGCACAAGGGTTACGTATATACGCGGTCCCAGCAGCACAAGGGTTACGTATATATGTGGTCCCAGCAGCACAAGGGTCACGTATATATATGGTCCCAGCAGCACAAGGGTTACGTATATATATGGTCCTAGCAGCACAAGGGTTACGTATATATGTGGTCCCAGCAGCACAAGGGTTACGTATATATATGGTCCCAGCAGCACAAGGGTTACGTATATACGCGGTCCCAGCAGCACAAGGGTTACGTATATATGAGGTCCCAGCAGCACAAGGGTCACGTATATACGCGGTCCCAGCAGCACAAGGATCATGTATATACGCGGTCCCAGCAGTACAAGGGTCACGTATATATATGGTCCCAGAAGCACAAGGGTCACGTATATACGCGGTCCCAGCAGTACAAGGGTTACGTATATACGCGGTCCCAGCAGCACAAGGGTAACGTATATATATGGTCCCAGAAGCACAAGGGTCACGTATATACGCGGTCCCAGCAGCACAAGGGTCACGTAAATATATGGTCCCAGCAGCACAAGGGTCACGTATATACGCGGTCCCAACAGCACAAGGGTCACGTATATACGCGGTCCCAGCAGTACAAGGGTTACGTATATACGCGGTCCCAGCAGCACAAGGGTAACGTATATATATGGCCCCAGCAACACAAGGGTCACGTATAGACGCGGTCCCAGCAGTACAAGGGTTACGTATAGACGCGGTCCCAGCAGCACAAGGGTTACGTATATATATGGTCCCAGCAGCACAAGGGTCACGTATAGACGCGGTCCCAGCAGCACAAGGGTTACGTATATACGCGGTCCCAGCAGCCAAGGGTTACGTATATATATATGGTCCCAGCAGCACAAGGGTTACGTATATATATGATCCTAGCAGCACAAGGGTTACGTATATATATGGTCCCAGCAGCACAAGGGTTATGTATATACGCGGTCCCAGCAGCCAAGGGTTACGTATATGCGCGGTCCCAGCAGCACAAGGGTTACGTATATATATGGTCCCAGCAGCACAAGGGTTGCGTATATATATGGTCCCAGCAGCACCAGGGTCACGTATATACACGGTCCCAGCAGCACAAGGGTTACGTATATACGCGGTCCCAGCAGCACAAGGGTTACGTATATATATGGTCCCAGCAGCACAAGGGTTACGTATATATATGGTCCCAGCAGCACAAGGGTCACGTATATATATGGTCCCAGCAGCACAAGGGTTACGTATATATATGGTCCCAGCAGCACAAGGGTCACGTATATACGCGGTCCCATCAGCACAAGGGTTACGTATATACGCGGTCCCAGCAGCACAAGGGTTACGTATATACGCGGTCCCAGCAGCACAAGGGTTACGTATATACGCGGTCCCAGCAGCACAAGGGTTACGTATATACGCGGTCCCAGCAGCACAAGGGTTACGTTTATACGCGGTCCCAGCAGCACAAAGGTTACGTATATATATAGTCCTAGCAGCACAAGGGTTACGTATATACGCGGTCCCAGCAGCACAAGGGTTACGTATATATATGGTCCCAGCAGCACAAGGGTTACGTATATACGCGGTCCCAGCAGCGCAAGGGTCACGTATATATGTGGTCCCAGCAGCACAAGGGTTACGTATATATATGGTCCCAGCAGCACAAGAGTTACGTATATACGCGGTCCCAGCAGCACAAGGGTTACGTATATATATGGTCCCAGCAGCACAAGGGTCACGTATATATGTGGTCCCAGCAGCACAAGGGTTACATATATACGCGGTTCCAGCAGCACAAGGGTTACGTATATATATGGTCCCAGCAGCACAAGGGTCACGTATATACGCGGTCCCAGCAGCACAAGGGTTACGTATATATATGGTCCCAGGTGCACAAGGGTTAGCCCAGGTGTATCATTGCACCATAGCTGATATAACACACCCAGATGACCTCAACGCCACGGGTCTATTTATGTGGTGCACTCGGTAGATTCTGTTTATTTCTGGTCGTTCCCGGTTGCCTGCCTCGTTCATTGGCAGTAAATAATAGGTTATTAGCCCCACTACAACCTTAAAAGGGGGATGGCAACTCGGTGCCGAGTGCGAGACTATAAACACGGCTGATACCGATGATCAAGTAGAGGGGAATGGTGTACATTCTTGCGACCTGAAGCGGGCGCCTACAAACAATATTAGATAGGTAACACACTAATGAGTCTAATTGCTGACAAACAGGTACAAGACATTGAACCAATGTTGGTTTAATGTTGGCCCACCGTCTACAACGCTGGACCAACATGAAATCGACATTGTTTCAACGTATATATTGCGTTTGCTGGGTCGACAAAGACTGTAGATTAATTGTTGGGTGGGGCATGTCGTCCGATGTATTATATGCTGAGAGTAATTTGACGATAAATCAACGTTATTCAATGGAATAAACTCTACGTGAGGGTGCACATGTATGGGCTAAAAAAGAGTCGAACGAGCGGCGAATCGCACATCGAGGATTGCAGTTTATAAATAGTGTAAAAAACGAACCTCAAAAATCTATTTTTATCTATATTTACATCATTTCTCCCTAATAAAAAGTGAATAGTGAGGCCAAAAAATGGATACAAAGTGAAATGGGAACAATCCATAATTTCCAGGACCCATGTGCACCCTCCTATGTAGCCGACCATTTTCGCTATATTTATTATCTTGTGCTACCTTGGAGAGGCAAGATACAAGAGACGTATACTCATCATGCTGAATCATCTTGATTTTGACACCTCAGCTATCAAGTGGTATGCAAGACCTGCGGTCTGCACGTGTCTGGCTTTGACCAGGCAAGCTGAATTTTGATTACATCTTTTAAAGCTTATTACTGTGGTGGAAAGTCAAATGGCAACAACTGTTTACTTTACAAACTACTGCCTTTTTGGCTTTACACAGCAGCATAGAATATGCCTTATTATCAATGTATCGAGTATAAATAATAAACGAGGAATGTTATTCAAACATCTTCGGGAATGAATAGACAATAGAGGTGTGACGTCTGCATCACAACACCGCAACTTGTTATTAAAAGGTAGTATCTGCCGCTTTTTAAAGCGTGGTCTCTCCGTGGTCTCTCCTGACGGACGTGGGTACATCATTGCGGATGATTTTGGAGGAGTACCCGTCAGGAATCGGGTGATCGGGTGCTGGTAGTCAGAGGATTGAGTCACATGTAGATCAGCAAATGAATAATACATAAGGAGCAGCGGCGCAGAAAACCCGTAAACGGCAGTGATGGGTCGACGCCGGGTCAGCGCTGGCCGACAGCTTAGGTGGTGGCCTGGCGGTGGGCGACACTGGCCGGAGACACGGAGGCTGGCGGTTCGGGGAGCGGCCCAACATCCACAATCGATACCAGAAAAAATGCTCTTTTTGCAGGGTGGGCGTCTGTGCGCGGCGCCAAAGGTAAACGGTTCGGGGAAACGGTGAAAACACAACGCCCCCCCCCCCCCTCTACTTCCACGTCGAGGTTACGTTGCCAGCTTTCGAACGTAAAGCATGGCGCATACGGTGTGATTTATCTCATGATAAATGTCTTATGGGATTAATCTCACGGAAATAGAACATACTGAATTTATGAACGCCATCTTTTGGGTCATAAAATTACAACCCCAGCAAACATTAGACGTTTACCCGATGCTGGGTTAATGTTGTGCTACCGTCTCCGATGCTGGCCCAACATTAGCCCGGCATAATGTAAACGTCTCGTGTTTGCTGGGACGTGTTTTAAGCGCAGTACGCACTGTAAGATTCACCACACAACGTGTCTTTTGACACAAATCGCATGAGATAATCCCACCCTGGGTTCCCACCTTAACGTTGAGCACGTATATAGTGCAGAATAGTTTAGAGTCGACAATAAGTGTGAGCGCAATTCTATTGCGCAAAAAAGGCAGTAAACTGATAGTTGAAATGTAAGCCGCTATGTACAGTCGTTTTGTTTTGCACGGCAGAATAGTATATTGTATCATACACCGTCTCTGCTGCAGATGATTTATTGTGTACATAATCTGATAATAGGACTAGCCTACGGTCGGTATCCTATTAAGTTTATTTCGCCTGAGTGTGTGTCCTATTTAGGGGGAAGAGGGGTGCTGTGTGTGAGAAACGGCTGACATTTCTGTACACCAGTCATTATAAACATGTTGAATATAACGTTCCGGGGCCTTAGGTTAAGTACTTTTGTCTTTAAGAAGTGTTCAGAAATAATAATATTCCCAATTATATTTGTGGTTAAGTCTATAATAAGAGCTTGAAGGGTTATGGTTGGAATAATGCTGGCCCAGCATCGCAGACGATGGTCCAGCGTTATTTCACAATTTGGTTGTTGCTGGGCCATCGTCAGACATGTTGGATCAACATTGAAGCAACATTGTTTAGCCGTCCAGTGGTTGCTGTAGAGCTGGTTTTGAAAAATTATGCGTTCGGTCAGTGTTGGAGTAGTGTTGAGCCAGCGTCGTACACGATTGACCAGCATTGACCCGCAATGGACTGTGACTCTGGCCAACGTTGAATCGGAATTGGGTGGGTAGGCCTACATCGTGTGTGCGCATTGTGCATGGGGCCCTAATTATGTCTCCCCTCAATAGAGGTGGAGACATGGTGGTTTACGTGTGACCGCTCAGCCTCTCAATGTGTCTCTGTCTGTGAGTGTCTCATTCATTCAAACACACAACGTTGACACAATGCTGGGCTAATTTTGACCCACAGTCTACGACGCTGACTCAACATTAGACCAGTATTTATTTATTTTTAGTACGGGGGGGGGGGGGGGTCGTGTATGGTGTCACACTAAATGTGGGCCAACATTAACCCAGCTTTGGTTCAAAGCACCGTGCTGGTATAGTCTATGCTACACAAGCCCACCATTGACCCAGAAATATGTCCAGCACCGGCGACGCTGGCCCAACATTTACCAGACATTGGATCGGTGTCAGCTTGTACTCTGGCGGACCACCGCCAACAGAAAGCACTGACCAGTGTTGAATGGTTGATGGCCAGAGTCAGCGACAGTGGACCAGCGTTAAACAGGCATTGGGTTGAGTGTAGTGTTTGCTGGGCATTGTGTTGTAGACCAGCTGGCCGCTGATACGGGACCACTTAGCTATTCAGCAAACACAAGGTATTCACACAATGCTGTTTCAATGTTGACCCATTGTCTTCGACGCTGGCCTACATTAAAACAGCATTGGGTGAATGACCCGTGTTTGCTGGGTATTAGCTATCAACCTTTTAGCTTGTACAAATACGGTCAATTTTCTAGTTTGGCTTTTATTTAATGTTAATCATAATTTCTATCTGATGTCTGTGTCCACTACAAGTCAGCACCACACTAACCCAACGCCAGTTCAACGCTGGTCCACCGTCGCCGGTGCAGACCAGCATTCATTCAACACTGGCCTGTGCATCTTGCTATGTGCCGCATGACTACAATGCACGACTACAATGCAGGTGGACACAGGATACACTGACCCAATGCCGACTCAATGTTTCATCACCGTCGCCGGCGCTGGCCAACATCCATACAACACTGGGCAGTACATCGTGCGTCGTTCTCGTGAATGTCGTTCACGTGATGGAAGCCTTGAACCAATGCTGGATTAATGTTGGCCCACCGCCCGTATCATGGGTACAACCCCGATCCGGCATTGTGCCACGTTCGACGGGTATCCACCAGGAGGGGGTTCTGCTGTAAATGGTACACTGTCTTCAGCGAGCACAAAAGCAGAGGCATTGTAGTCCAAGGCTGGGTTAATGTTGGGGACGTAATTTGCACGGGTCCTGGAGAGGCCTAAATGTATTTTGTAGAATTTACAACTTCGTTATGTACGTCACCCTTACACATGTTTTTATCTACAACAGCGAACACGTCAGCATAGTTAGTAGGCTCTATTATATTCACAACATTTCCTTTACCAGGCTCTAATTAGACAGATTATATATTATATTCAGTCTTGGACGGTTTTTATTTCTACAGATGCATAGCTATTGGGACCTGGAAAATATCTATATCGGATAGAAAACATATTAAGTACTGATTCAGTTCCTTATACTTTGTCAATGTCTATATTTATATTTCCTGTGCTCAAAAACATGTGTCATTGTAGTAAAATCAACAGTTCTCCAGGTAAGTTTTGTGGAGGTGTCATTGTAAAACGAATATAATTAGTTTATTCATTCTAAGCCGATGTCATACTCATACATATCCATACACTTATATGACTTAAGCTTAATTGTTCTTTATTAATTATGCATGAGTCATGAGTATATTCATGTCATTTTTGCTCAGGCTGCAGTGTTCCAATTATGCCAGTGATCAGCTGGTGATGCCTATTTACTTGCTTTGCCCGCGCGGAGCGCGGGTCAAAGCTAGTTGTTATAAAAGAGATAGTGATTCCACCTGGCGAATAGGACGCAACGAGCGCCTTAGGCCACTATGTTTGATTTCTCTGTTTCAGATCATAAAAAAATCCAAAATCGAATGAGGTAGGACGAAATAAAACATTTAAGAAAAAACAAACATGGAACATATTGGTGAAAAAGCTGATGAGTGCAACGAAAGAAAAAAAACATTGGACACATTTCCAGGAAATTTAGTGAGGGGGACGAAATAGTAAAAAATGTTGATCTTTTTTAGAAACAGTTAATGAGGTCAATGAAAAAGACAATAAAAAAGATATAGCTGGAAAAATGTTTTTTTTATCTCCTGAAATAAGCTTGTTAGGACCTGGCCGTAGACCGGTATCCTATTTTGTGAAACTCAATGACCATGACCTCCTTTGTTTTCACCGAGTGACGTCACTACGTTTCACAGAATGAAGTATGGGGGAGGGGGTCTTATATAACCTTGTTTTCACCGAGTGACGTCACTGCGTTTCACAGAATTCTGGTAAACTCAATGGCCTTGACCCCCATTGTTGTCACTGGGCTAGCTAATACAATGAAGTATGGGGAAGGGGGTCTTATATAACTTTATTTTCACCGAATTCCCATTCAAAACGGGTTCCGGTGACGTCACTGCGTTCCACAGAATTAAGTTTATTTTGCCTGAGTTTGTGTCCTATTTAGGGGGAAAAGGGGTGCTGTGTCTGAGAAACGGTAAACATTTCTGTGCACCAGTCCTTATGAACATGTGCAATATAACGTTTGAGGTCCCTAGGTTAAGTACTTTGGTGTTTAAAAAGTCTTCAGAAAAAAGATATTCACGATTATATTCGTGGTTCTAAAAGGTTTTGGTTGGAATAATGTTGGCCCAGCGTCGCAGAAGGTGGCCCAACATTATTTTACAATTGGGCCAATATATCGTGTTATCCGGGTAGTGGCCTTTCGGGGCATAAAGCGTCACTTGTATGGCAGTCAGAGCAAACAGGGGACAAACACCCAATTCTGCTTCAATGTTCGGCCAGCGTTGAATACTGCTGACTAGTATTGAACCAGCAATGGGCTGCGACACTGGCCTAACATTGAACAGGTATTGGGTGGGTAGGCTTACATTGTGTGTACCAGGTACATCGTAGAGACGCGTACACTGCTTCTCAGCGATGGTGGTGGAAGGAATAGGCCTACACGTTGAAGATATACTTGTCTCCTTGGTTCTTTCAATAATTATATCCTGGACATTTAGGATTCTGGCCCATGAGGACAACCAATACAGCTATGTTAACAAAATATTAGGCCATTTTTTGTCTAAAGCACTCAAACAGACTAAAGCCGGGCCTCGGAGTTCGGGAACTCCTTTGTTAGTTATATATGGGATGATTAATTGTATTTATACCGGTACCAAGACAACATAAACAAACAAAATAAAGAGAGAGGGCCCCAATGTACCAATTCATTTATTCGAGCTGAACTAAAAGTGAAATTGATTTTTTTACATCAAACAACATTAGTTCAATGCCTGCTGTTTGTTGGTTATGTCATGCTGGGTGTTAAAACCAAAGAGTAACAAAGTACGCATTTTACTGGAACACGGTTTATTTTATATTATACTGAAATGTGTATTAATAAATAATTAAAGTCCTGCATCCTTTGAAAGGGAGAAAGATACTCATATTTTATTTGTTATTTGACCTGCTAGTAAAACGGTTATATAAGTACTTAGGGCTTACAGGGTTTGACTGCTCTGTTATATATTAGCAGTTGTTGGGTTGTCTGGATCGTTGATAAACCATAATATCACCCTATACACTGAATGTTGAAATCATGTGGATTTCTGAAAAAGAAGGTGGCTAGTATAAAGTCCCTTTGGATATAAAAGGGTGTATCTCCCCCTAGGACATAAACCCATTTATATCCAAAGGGGCGATAATTGGCGATAAAAACGCTAACAGTTGGATTTTTTTAACTTGACAAAACCCCGGCAGTGATTGCTGTCTTGAGTTTTTTCCTTAGCACGGTATAGTAGTATTTTTGTACGTGTTTTTATGTAACGTATTTGTTTGTGCTCAGAATATTTCAATGTAGTATTATCATTTCGAGTAGAGAGGATGTCATCCCCTATAATGATATATATAGATCTGGTACAAACCCATTTGCAGTAATTACCAGTTTCCATCTTAAATACTACGCAGTACCATGATTTAGTGCTGCCGTATTCATCCATTAATTTCTGGATTATATAGCTCATTTTCTCATTACATTTTGCCAATAGACCACATGTGTTATCGATTCCAGACTCCAAGTATTATCACTATAAACGCTATTCATATATGTAAAATGAAATAATCTAGAAATACGCACATATATAATGCGATAATATAACATATATAACGCCACAACAAATTAAAAATGACCTGAGACATTTGAGGAAAATTTAAAAAAAATGTATGATTTTCCAATACTTAGAAAAACACTACACATAATATATAATATAATTATATATCATAATACAAAGATATAAATCGCCTATATAAATTTCTATACATAGTGAGTGAGTGTTACTTAAAGCTAGTCGGGTGTCATCACATGAGCGATGCATAGTAATGCTTAATCAATACGGGCCTTGCAGCACTACGCAGTATAGTGCACAAACACACACACACATACTGTAGCTTAGAAATAGAGAGACTGGCGCCCCGATGGCCATGTCATAGAATCTGCAATCCAAAACGAGAGTATTCCAATTTTACATTCCACACAAGACACGAGTCGACTCCCGTCTTGTGTGGAATGTAAAATTACTGCATATAACGCTTTAATTGGGGTATTTTTCCTGCAGTTTTTGACATGTCTAAAGGGATTATGTGTCGCGTATCGGACCGATAAATTACCAGCGTCGTAAATATACTAGGGGTCGTATCCATTTAAGGCATTTAATTTCGGAGACAACACAGACATCTAGATTCAATTTTTGACACCACAACTAAAGGGATTCTACAGCGCGTATCTGACACATAATTTACCACCCTTATAGGCCTTCATGCATATACTCGGGTGTCGTATCCCTTTAAGGTATTTCATTTGGGAGACAATGAAGACATCTAGATGCTGTGTGTTTGGGTGTACTGCTGCACGACGGGCGATGGCATACACCGGCGGCAGCGGCAGAACAGACGCCAAAGACAAACGGAGGTAACTGTTTCCTAGAAGAGGAATCAGTTGCGTTGTTTTGCCTTTGCTTGATGTTGTTGGCTGTACCCTGATGCCACCACGGCGACTGGGTGCCGCGCGGATCGATGAGGCAGCGCGGTGCCAGCGGGATTGTATCCAGCCGGGGATGCACTCAGCAGTCCATCTCAGATTCTTGCAATGCAGGACTCGGCAATCGCACGGGACGCAGTGGATCCCTAGAAAAACACACCGCCCCCGACCCACCGCGGCGCAATAAGACATTGCTAGCGGCGGGTAAGCCGGTCTGGCACCATAAGACATATATAATACAGGGCCATTCACCAAGTAACCACGCCAGCGTCCGTCTGTGTCATCATTCTAGTCTTATTATGTAACGTGTCACCATGGATGCCCGCCTGGTGTCCCTGCCAGCCAGATGGCATAATCAGCAGCAGCAACGGTCTTTTATATCCATCTGCTGCCAGTATGTTCCCCTCACGCCCCCCCCCCCCCCGCCTGACATCGGCCTGACGCTTGACCCGCGGTCTCAGCTGACCCTTTATACATTACACATTCTCAGCTCCCTCGTCGCGATTATGCATTACATGATATGTTTTAATAACATTTCTTGATTAAACATCTGATAATCCCTTACAAAAACGACGTCATAATCTCCATCTGATGTGCCCTAGATAAACATGACAGGTTATCTCAATGTCGTTTCAAGGTTGAGCCAGCATTGGCTCAATGTCTCCCGTGTTTACTGGGAATTACGCTCAAAGATTTTAATAATTCAATTCATTTTTATAATGAAAATGGGAGTACACGAGTGAGTGCTGGAAGTGTTAACCCATTAAGTGAGGGCAGCAGATTCAAGCAAACACAAAACATTTGTGGTCCAACGCCGTTGGTCCAATGTTGGTTCAACGCCGGAGACGTTGGGCCGACGTTGTACAAATGTTATACAAATGTTTTGTGTTTGCTGAGACGAAGGTTTAATCACGACTATTAATCGTTTTTCAACTGTTTTATTAGCCGTTCAAATCACTGTTATTGAGAATAAAATGTGTGTTTAAACATAAGGATTTGCACATTTTCTATCTCAATATATGAGTAATTTTTCGGCAGGCGCTCGTACATTTGTATAACATTTGTACCACGTCGGCTACGTTGTACAAATGTTATACAAATGTGTTGTGTTTACTGGGATGTATGTCTAGTTGTTAACCATATTAACCTGATAATTACCTTAGCAACATGACAGACAACACAGTGGCAGACCCGACCCTCTGTGTACCAAGGTGAGGATATTACCTTAGCAACATGACAGACCAACACAGTGGCAGACCCGTCCCTCTGTGTACCAAGGTGAGGATATTACCTTAGCAACATGACAGACCAACACAGTGGCAGACCCGACCCTCTGTGTATAAAGGTGAGGATATTTGCTCCCTCAACTGAGTGTGACCTTCACAAGAAATGCTTACATTTCTGTCTTTACCCACATCGAACGAGGTTAAAAATGCTAATTAAAATATTTCCTATTTGACACGGTTATATACACAGACATCGTGGAGCCGTCATCATTAATGGATATGCGGGAAACATACCTTTCACCGTTCATAGCCATAAATATGTTGTAGAATACAAGAAACTTAACTCAGTATTCTTAGAATCACTCCTTAACATTTTTCATTCGTTTGCAATTGCCATCTTCTAATAATAGAATAATAGCCCTAAAGGCATATGACTTTAAAAATCTAGATCTGTCATAACAATATCTTTTTATGTTGTACTTCAGCAAAACATCTCACAAATTTCGGTCAATATTTGTTGTGAAAATCCCTGCTAAGATGAGTTAAGTGTGTCCCCCGCAGAGAAAGGGTCAAACCATCTTGCATATTTGGCCACGCTCCAGAGATGTCAGCAATATGATAATAATATGCTGCTGATTTAAAAAAAATCGTACGCAGTTTTTCATATCACAATACAGACATAATTACATGGAATGCAGCCACCGCAATTTCCAAATTCAAAACGCTAATACTAAAATAGCTATGTCCCATATTGAATTATTGATTAGTGAGTGAGTGGATATTGCTTACCTCGCTTTTTGTAAAATCACGGCAATATCGCGACAGAAGAAGCTTTATATTGCACGAGCGCTGAGCCAGTGAATTACGAGCCACAACCGGACAGAATGAGCCTTCGGGGTTGGGCAAATTATTTGATCGACACACATTATTTTTCCAATCCCAGTGACATTTTACTTGAACTGAAACCTGCTTGAAGACGTCTCCCAGCAAACACAGGACGCTGATACAATGCTGGATTGATGCCGGCCCAGCGTCAAGACGATGGGCCGGCATCAATCCAGGTAATTGGTTGATCGTCTCGTGTCTGCTGGAATATAAATCCAGCAGCACCTGACTTTCCGCTGATTACACTTAATTCCGTCTTGCTAGAATCTGTCCCACAAGTATACCCCATCAAATATAGATATAATGTCCTAATCTACTAAAAAGGGATTGTGTTGGGAGAATCGATGCCGTCAATTAATACAGCAACTGACTTAGTGGCTAATCATATAGCCCTGAATAGTATTGTTTGATATACATGACGAGTAAGCAATAGGCTGAGTAAATGATACCACAATCGATTACCGTGGAGGGAGGGGGATATGACGCTTGTTCTGACCGTTAGCAACCCCGCAGTAGATGTGCGGCATCCACTCAACATCGTCTCTGAGATACAGAATCGTTATCGAGTCAGAAACGGGTGAGTGTGATGTGTCACCAGACGGCACCCATCTGCTTTCTAGCATGCAAGCCATGGTCCCCAAATGATGGTTTAATGTTGGGCCAGCGTTGCAGAGGATGGGCCAGAATTCCCCCCTCATTGCGAGGACATCTGGATGCAGGCTGCTTGACATTTCACGCGGCGGGATACGAGACACCACCCGACAAACACGAAATTTTAGTTTAAAACATATTTTATTGACCAGTTGAAGCAATACATGCAGATTGTAATACATAGGCTTCGCTCGGAGAAAAAAAGAAAGTGAGTGATGCTTGCGGAGTCATGGTGTGAGTACTATGAGTAGCCAGTGGGAACACGAAATTTTGATACAATGTTTGTTTAATGTTGGGACAGCGTCACAGACGGTGTACCATCATTATACCAGCATTGGGTCACAGTTACTAGTATGTGTTCACTGGACAAGACAGCAGCGCAAAGCAAAACTGCCGTCTCTGGTTCCTTTCTGTTTGCCTTTGTATATAGAATGTGTACATGTACACCAGATCTGTTCACAGATGAAATGGCCGACTGCGTACACTTGTCATCCGTATGTCATCCGTATGTCATCCGTATGTCATCCGTATGTCATCCGTTTGTCATCCGTATGTCATCCGTATGTCATCCGTATGTCATCCATTTGCCATCCGTATATCATCCGTTTGTCATCCGTATGTCATCCGTATGTCATCCGTATGTCATCCATTTGCCATCCGTATATCATCCGTTTGTCATCCGTATGTCATCCGTATGTCATCCGTATGTCATCCGTTTGTCATCCGTATGTCATCCGTATGTCATCCGTATGTCATCCATTTGCCATCCGTATATCATCCGTTTGTCATCCGTATGTCATCCGTATGTCATCCGTTTGTCATCCGTTTGTCATCCGTATATCATCCGTTTGTCATCCGTATGTCATCCGAATGACATCTGTGTGTCATCCGCATGTCATCCGCATGTCCTCAGCATGTCATGCATATCTCATCCGTATGACATCTGGGTGTCATCCGCATGTCATCCGCATGTCTTCAGCATGTCATGCATATCTCATCCGTATTACATCTGTGTGTTATCCGCATGTCATCCGCATGTCTTCAGCATGTCATGCATATCTCATCCTATGACATCTGTGTGTTATCCGCATGTCATCCGCATGTCTTCAGCATGTCATGCATATCTCATCCGTATTACATCTGTGTGTTATCCGCATGTCATCCGCATGTCTTCAGCATGTCATGCATATCTCATCCTATGACATCTGTGTGTTATCCGCATGTCATCCGCATGTCTTCAGCATGTCATGCATATCTCATCCTATGACATCTGTGTGTCATCCGCATGTCATCCGCATGTCTTCAGCATGTCATGCATATCTCATCCGTATTACATCTGTGTGTTATCCGCATGTCATCCGCATGTCTTCAGCATGTCATGCATATCTCATCCTATGACATCTGTGTGTTATCCGCATGTCATCCGCATGTCTTCAGCATGTCATGCATATCTCATCCTATGACATCTGTGTGTCATCCGCATGTCATCCGCATGTCTTCAGCATGTCATGCATATCTCATCCTATGACATCTGTGTGTTATCCGCATGTCATCCGCATGTCTTCAGCATGTCATGCATATCTCATCCTATGACATCTGTGTGTCATCCGCATGTCATCCGCATGTCTTCAGCATGTCATGCATATCTCATCCTATGACATCTGTGTGTTATCCGCATGTCATCCGCATGTCTTCAGCATGTCATGCATATCTCATCCGTACTACATCTGTGTGTCATCCGCATGTCATCCGCATGTCTTCAGCATGTCATGCATATCTCATCCTATGACATCTGTGTGTTATCCGCATGTCATCCGCATGTCTTTCTGGTGTTCACGCACATACTATGATAATTTCCAGGTGTTCGTACATCAATACATATTTACTCATTTTTTGAAAAAAGTGCCTTGTGGCGCTTGGTTGCCACACGGGTGCTCAGGTTCAGGTAAGACATCAAGTCCGGAAAGCATATTATTGTCAATGACATGCTGACATTGGCTCGCAAGAAATCCAGCTACGATGCAAAAGCAAACAGCGGTAGCTGCTTACTTGGAATGTCAGCAGCTACTGCTGTTTGCCTTTGCACTGCAGCCCTGGGTGTCCTCTTGGTTTTTTGCCTCGCACAAAAAAAATAACAGGTAGAAATACCAAGGAAAACAATTTATTGTTCATCTAATGGGCTTTGTCAAAAGAGAAAAAAGTTACTACAATAATTATTATATTAAGATTGTATTAAGGTTATAGGCCGGGAGCCAGATCTAGCCCTCGTACTCACAAAAGCTAAGAAATTTTCACTGCGATTTTTATTTAGCTTGACCATTGGGACATAGCGAGTTTTGGTTCTTTTTTGCCAAACAGGACGCTTTAAGTCCTAGAGCCAATTTTACCATTTTTTAGAAGGACACCAACATAAAATTGACAGCAATTCGAAAAATTGTTCAAAATAGTAGTAGTTTTACTTCTTTTCACTATTGTTTTATTCATAGCCCTCGGCCATATACACATGTAGGTCACTGAAAAATATTTTTGCCCAGATTTCATTTTGAATATTTTTTTCAACCCTTTTATCAATACTGGCGCCTACAAAATACAAACATTACAAAATATGTGTCAAGTTTGTAAATCTGTTATTTTCGTTGCGTGCTACTTAGAAGCAAGCTAATTCGCAAAAAGTGTCCCCATTATGTCTCCAGGAGACCGGAAGTTAAAAAGTTAAAAAATCTAGAGCCAATCTTTTATATTTTTATATTTAAGATACGCGCGTCATTATCGCTAACTCTAATTTTCGGTAAAATTCAAATGTGCTGATATATCTGCCTCCAATAGGCTATTATAGAAAAGTTAACTCATGCTGTGGATATTTATTATTATATTTATTATGAATATTTTGTGTTAATCTCACATTTATGTTGATGTTTACATGTTTATGAAGAATATATATATAAAATGACACTTTGAATGCTAAGAACAATTTTTTGCTTACAGTGTATATATATTGTGGATATTTAATATTGTATGTAATATAAATATTTAATATTAGTCCCATATTGATGTATATGTTTAAATGCTTGATGGAAAACCAAATAATATGTATAATGACACTTTGTATACAAAGGCTGAGTTTGTTCAATAAATCTAAGATAATGCATAATAAAGCACATTACTTAAGACGTGTATGTTGACCAATGTGGCGTTATCCAGATATCCATAGATATAACAATAATAAGCACAGGATAAATATATTATATTTAATAACTGACTGGAAGAACAAGGTAAAATTTAATTGTTTTATACAGTTTGCATGCTAGGGCAGATTTTTTTATTGTAAAATACTATAAATAATCTGGCCATTATTATGATTAGTATACATATTTTATGTTAGTCGCATATTGATGTTTAATTATTTATGGAGAACAACAGTAATATATATATATAAATGCACTTTAAATGCTAAGGCTATTTATTTTTATTTTATTATAAGGAACAATGCTTGAGATTTAATATGTTATATATTGAGCATTATAGGCGGGCGGCGTGGCGCCGTGGTTAGAGCTGCCTGCTTGGAAAGTCGGAGATCGCGGGTTCAAACCCCACTTTGGCCTCCGAGTTTCAAAGAAACAAAATGTTTCTTCCCCGATCAATCGTAAGGATTCAATATTGTGGAGAGCCTCCGTGACCAAGAGGTAGCGTGCTCGGCCTCAGACCGCCAGGGCTCGAATTTCGAAGTCTGTGTCTGGAGGGCAGTGTCATCTCATTTAGCAGCCTATATGTGCACAAAGGTGGCCTAAAACCCCATTCATTTCATTACATATTGAGTATTTTGTTATCAATACGAGGATCCCTACAGATTATAATAAAAAAGATAAGATAAATTTTTTATATTTAATAAGTGACTAGAAGAACGAGGTGGTGTTAACATTTAAGGGTATGCGCCGAAGTAAAAACTGCAAACGCGGACACGTTTGCCCTACCACCGATAGCAAATAACCTTTTATCGATGATTTTACATCAGAGATGTTCGAGCTAAAATGGCCAATGTTTCTAATATAACTTTACCATCCATTCATAAAGTACATTTTTAGCACTGACTAGTACCAGAAATGATAAAGTATCTGAACGTCTCAGAAGAGGTCCAAGATTTTTAAATAAAAGGGGATAAAGTGAAGACCTGAAGACTGAAAAAGTTCTTGTTGTCCAATAACGAACATAAACGTCAACTGATGAGTCTGCTTAAACTCAAGTTGTACTATAATACCAATGCTTTAGAAGTTGAAAAACAACATATTTCGCCATCTAGAGGGTGGTGAAGCCACATGGTCGTTTTCAGATATTTCAACAATACCAGTATCTGAACTAAATCTTAGCTCTAAACAGCACAGAAAAAACTGATTCTAGAATCATCATGCGTACACATTAGATATGTTAAAAAGAGTGGATACACCTCAGAATCAAAAGGGACTCAATTGCTTCTGTACTACCAAAATGTTTGTTTTGTAATTAAACCAGCTAAGTTGATTGAACAGGCTCTGATAATAACACAAGCAACGTTGAGCAGCTTTTAACCGCTTGGTGTATTTCACTTGAGCAGGTTCTGTTCTGGTCATTTGCTCTCCTGTGAGCTTTAAAACCTTCTAAAGTTGATTGAGCAGGTTCTGCTATCACGGGTAGCAATGCTGTTTCAACATTTAAAGCGATGGGGTAAAGTTAAACCATACAAAATTCTGCAGAATGCCCCCAATATGTACCTACATTAGCAAGCTTAGGTGAAGAATGAGATCCTTAATAACATATATTGAATCATTTACCATAATTGTGTTGCGCTGTTTATTGTTACATATATATTCTGTTAGGCCAATGAAATTCGGGAGGTCGAAGTTAGGAATGTATGTGAAAACTTGGCTACCATCAAATCCTCATCAGCAGCTGATTTATTCAATTATCCACCTTGTCATCGCACTTTCAAACAGAAATAGCACATTTCCAATACGCCATTTTAAAAAGATCACATCAATCCTCTTTGAGTGTGCCACTTGCTGCTACACATTATGGATGGGCCATTGACAACGAGAGTGGATTAAAAAAAACTCTTTGGTTTCTAGATTACATAACTCTACAGCATTTAGTTGACATTCTAATGCAGCAGGTGTCATCTCCAGACAATTAAATAGATTATGCAAATATTGCACAGTCTGACGAAGATGATAATACAGCTGACGAAGGTAATCTGCTCAATTAACTTGCTGATGACATAGTTTTCTCATATTACGTTTGTATAATCAAAGTAAATCGACATATATTTCAGATGCACATCTATTATGTAAATTTTGCCTGCATTATGTCTAGACAATATGGAAATATATAACGTGTATACACACTAATACCATGTGGGGAAATATTAATTATATGGACATGATACCCCCTCCTTGATGGATATGCCCACTCCACTGTCAGTTTTTTGTTTTTACAATAATTTTAATTTTCTCATATGCCACTAGGTACACGTAGGCCTATACCTATTGGGTACAGATCGACGCTTAGTAAAGTTGGTAGAATGGTTTTAACATTTATTAGCATCAAATTTGCATCTGTCCTGTTGATTTTTATCGATACAATCATGTTTGTTTCCTTCGGTCCCGGGTTTCGGCGCATACCATTAAATGTTAACCTCACCTCGTTCTTCTAGTCACCTATTAAATATGATGTTTTTATGTTGTGTTTTTTATTATAATCTGTAGGGATACTCGGATTGATGACAACATGCTCAATATGAAATGAAATAAATGGGGTTTTAGGCCATCTTTGTGCACATAGGCTGATAAATGAGATGACACTGCCTTCCAGACACAGACTTCGAAATTCGAGCCCTGGCGTTCGGAGGCCGAGCACTTTACCTCTTGGTCACGGAGGCTCTCCACAATATTGAATCATTACAAGTGAGCAGGGACGAAACATTTTGTTTCTTTAAATCTCTGAGGCCAGAGTGGGGTTCGAACCCGCGATCTCCGACTTCCAGGCAGGCAGCTTTAACCACGGCGCACGCCGCCCGCCCATAATACTCAATATACAACATATTAAATATCAAGCATTGTTCCCTATATTAAAATGAAACTAAATAGCTTTAGCATTTAAAGTATATTTATATAATATATAAATACACTTTAAATGCTAAAGATATATATATTATATTACTTTTGGTCTCCATAAAGAATTAAACATCACTATGCGGCCAACATAAAATATGTATGCTAATCATAATAAGAGCCAGATTATTTATAGTATATTACAACAATTAAATTTTACCTTCTTCTTCCAGTCAGGTATTAAATATAATATATTTAACCTGTGCTATTTGTTATAATTTTTATGGATATCTGGATAAGGCCACATTGATCAACATACAAGTCTTAAGCATTGTGCGTTATTATGCATTATTTTAGATTTATTTAAAAAAACTCAGCCTTGGCATTCAAAGTGTCATTATACATATTATTTGGTTTTCCATCAAACATTAAAACATATACATCAATATGGGACTAATATTAAATATTTATATTACATACAATATTAAATATCCACAATATATATATACACTGTAAGCAAAAAATTGCTCTTAGCATTCAAAGTGTCATTTTATATATTTTTTCTTCATAAACATGTAAACATAAACATCAATGTGAGATTCACATAAAATATTCATAATAAATATAATGATAAATATCCACAGCATGAGTTAACTTTTATATAATAGCCTATTGGAGGCAGATATATCAGCACATTTGAATTTTACCGCAAATTAGAGTTAGCGATAATGACGCGCGTATCTTAAATATGTAGTTATAAAAAAAAATTGGCCCTAGATTTTTTAATTTTTCAAATTCCGGTCTCCTGGGGACATAATGGGGACACTTTTTGCGAATTAGCTTGCTTGTAAGTTGCACGCAACAAAAATAACAGATTTCCAAACTTGACACATTTTTTATAATGTTTGTATTTTTTTGGCGCCGGTATTGATAAAAGGGTTGAAAAAGATATTCAAAATAAAATCTGTGCAAAAATGTATTTTAGTGACCTACATGTGTATATGGCCGAGGGCTATGAATAAAACAATAGTGAAAATAAGTAAAACTGTTACTATTTTGAACAATTTTTCGAATTGATGTTAATTTCATTTTGGAGTTCTTCTAAAAAATGGTAAAATAGACCCTAGGACTTAAAGCGTCCTGTTTGGCAAAAAAGAACCAAAACTCGCTATGTCCCAATGGTCAAGCTAAATAAAAATCGCAGTGAAAATTTCTTAGCTTTTGTGAGTACGAGGGCTAGATCTGGCTCCCGGCCTATAACCTTAATACAATCTTAATATAATAATTATTGTAGTAACTTTTTTCTCTTTTGACAAAGCCCATTAGATGAACAATAAATTGTTTTCCTTGGTATTTCTACCTGTTATTTTTCTTGTGCGAGGCAAAAAACCAAGAGGACACCCAGGGCTGCAGTGCAAAGGCAAACAGCAGTAGCTGCTGACATTCCAAGTAAGCAGCTACCGCTGTTTGCTTTTGCATCGTAGCTGGATTTCTTGCGAGCCAATGTCAGCATGTCATTGATAATAATATGCTTTCCGGACTTGATGTCTTACCTGAACCTGAGCACCCGTGTGGCAACCAAGCGCCACAAGGCACTTTTTTCAAAAAATGAGTAAATATGTATTGATGTACGAACACCTGGAAATTATTATAGTATGTGCGTGAACACCAGAAAGATGTTATTATGAGTAGTATAGGTTGTACCAGGGATAAGACATGTACCATCTGGTATACTGAGGATGCAGTAGCCTAGCACACATGAGCGCCGATAAAATATCTAACTTTTTGGTTGACGTATTCATGAGTAGCGAGCACATGTATTTTATGAGAATGAAGAACGAAAATGTAATTTTAGGACAAGGGTCTGGCCAACATCGTCACCTTGGTGATAAAGGGTTTATCTGCCACAACTTAAAAACTGATCTTCAATACTTTATTTCATCCAAAATGCCCAAGGTACAAAAGTTAACTGAGTAACGGTATTCAGTACAAAATAATCCCCAATCCCTGGATCCATTACCAGGATCATAACAAATAATCCACCAAGGCGACGACCTCTTGGAAATAAAGGGTTGCCTCTGCCACAGAGTGGCATATACAACGCTTTATGTCCAAGGTGATGAACAGAAGGACCAGCAGGTAATAAGGGATTTATTAGTGTGTACGATTATATGCCATAGGGGAGAACACCCGTTCTGCAAACAACAGTAACTGCTTACGTGAAAAGTAAGCGGTTACTGCTGTTTGCCTTTGCATGGAAGCATTATTATGCTGAATTAACGTTCTACATAACTGCAGATATCGCACAGTTTACCTGCATGACACATACATGATCGACAACCAGCGGGGGCGCTCTGAAAAAGCCAATTATTTTGATGAGAAATTTATATAATACTTTGCAGTGCGGAGTGCATAATATACCGGTATAATGATATAATAATAAATAGGCCTACCCAGGCCGTACAATACACATTTTGTATGGAGTGCGCTCATAATAAGCTATGGAAACCTCTAATGGATTTATATGACTGAATGACTGACCGATGTAGTCTGATATTCAGTATTTCATCCGACTTTTACTTTTTTACTCCCTGGTCACTGGACCTGTTTATTCGTGTGCCATCTCAACTCCACGGAGAGCATACAGTCCTGCAGCCATTTCGGCGTATTGAACTTATCACACACTATGTCATCTCTGTCCTACCAGGTACTAATTTTCATCTGAGTTAAGTTAGGCATTTGAGGGTACCTTGCCCAAGGACACAACATCGAAACAATATCCCACTATTGAGAGGGAGAAACAAGATATTTCTTTGAAAATCCTGCACCAAGCGAGATAAGAAACCGCACGGCAGGCAGCGACATTGACAAAGCTCCGCGCTTTAACTATTGCGCCACTCTCAAATTAAACCAATATGAGTAATTTTTATTCACCTGAAGTTGTGGGTCGCGGTAATAGGTGAAAATTTAAATTATTTAATTAATCGTTTTAAGTGTTATTACTATTATTCGGTTAGTTATACAATTAAACTTAACTTTGCGTTTATTTTCCACGTGCATGCACGTTAATAATAGAGGCCAAGTTTAAGTTGCAGGTGCGGCTATGTTATATGAATGACGTTAGTGTTGATTGTGTGTGGTGAGGGTTGTTTGCATGACCGGATGGCCGCCCCAGCAGATCAATAAAAGTGTACACGAACACTTGATGTAATACCAATAATTACCACGCCAGCCAACTACTTAGGCTGCTATGGCCACATCACGTAACACTCACGAATGCTACCACGAGAATAGCATTATTATTGCGAGCAATTGCTCCGGCGCGTCAGCGGACTCCATACTTGAATATTGAGTCGCTTTTTGTAATTTGTGGGAATATCGCAACGAAAAGAAACCAGAAGTCGAGTCTATGCCTACTATTATCATAAGAGTAGGTCATACATTGAATAGAGTCAGCGAATTTGGTCGAATAGCTACTTTATGATCATATGAAACTAAGTAACGTTAGGCCTATAGCAATCAGCTATTTTCATGTGAAACTGTCTGCGTATTTATAACAGTCAGCTATTATCATGTAAAACTGTGTATTACAGTGAGCTAGATGTAGGCCTACAGCGACCAAGTCAATCACACCATTATAAGCCTTATATGCCTATACGTGGTGTGTCTATATATAGATTCAATAATAATTGATAAAGCAATAGTGTAAGTCATCGTGTTCAAGGCGTGACTGTAGAGGGCAGCCATTTTTATTTCCCGTGGCGTGCGCCGTGCTGCGGCGGAACAACTTGGTAAAACACCGAAAAATGAGGCGGCTTGAATCGGCTGCGCACGTTATATTCGTTCATTGAGCGGAAGTCACGCAAACCAGGCGCGGCGGCATCTCAAATAATATAAAGTGTCCGTCTTGAGACACCTGCTTCCCGACCGACCGTGCAGACGTCGGTACAATGTTGGTCCGGAATGTGCCAATTGCGCAGGTGTGGTGAGCCACAGATTCCAGCTCCACCCGAAAAACGCGAGAGGTTCGCCCTATGTTGGTTTAATGCTGGCTCACCAATGGGCGAACGTCTCGCATTTGATGGTTGCCACCTTAATGACCCTGGCGCGGAGAAGGGTCATCAAAATCCATCACATTCAAAGCGGCCTTCTTAGCATTTAAAATTCTGAATAAAAATGTATAACATATAAAATAATGTCACAAATCATGTCAAAAAGAAATAAAAGAGGTGCCGACCCAGGTACTCGACCCAGGTACAGAGACCAGATTGTATAAAGTCTGGCTTTAACAAGTGCCGGTGGACGGAGCATGGACGGCGGGGCGTGATGTGTGGGACGCTAATGATCCAGAACACGATTCTGGGTCGTCTACAAAAAGTGAAGCACGGCCTGACGTGACTCAGCAATGCCGTGTTGAGGCTGCTTCCCCGAAGTCCTGGAAGCCGCGGCATACCGCCGCTCTGAAAACCCAATAGACAGTATCTGCTTACTTGTCCAGTACGCGGGCACTGTGTTTTTGGTTTGCGCTGCACACCGATGATGACGCATGTGAATTGTGGTGGTTCTCTGGGTGGCCTGATGCTTGCTGAGTACAGGCGCCCTGCGGAGGACAGGTTGGTGTGGAGACATCCAGTGTCATAGTGTCTGGATGGGGTGTGTGTCATGGTGTGTCAACCCCAGGCGCTCTGTCCTGCAAGAATAAAGGCAGTAGCTGATTACTTGTAAAGTAAGCAGTTACTGCTTTCGGCTTTGCTCAATGCTGGCACTGCTTGCGCTGCCTGATCAGCGTATGTGTCATATGTCAACATGGAATGCTTATAAACAGCCTGTGTAGTGTGTGTGTGTGTCATGTGTCACAATGTAATATTTACAAAGTGTAATGTATGTCTCATATTTACAGTACACAGCCTATAAGATGTATGTGTCATGTGTCACAAGGTCATATACTTATTTACAGTACATAGTACACAGTCTATAAGATATATGTGTCACAAGGGGCATAGTTACAGCACACAGCCTATAAGATGTATGTGTCATGTGTCACAAGGTCATATTTACAGTACACAGTCTATAAGATGTATGCGTCACAAGGTCATATTTACAGCACACAGCCTATAAGATGTATGTGTCATGTGTCATAAGGTCATATTTACAGTACACAGTCATAAGATGTATGTGTCACAAGGTCATATTTTCAGTACACAGTCTATAAGATGTATGTGTCACAAGGTCATATTTACAGTACACAGTCTATAAGCTGTATGTGTCACAAGGTCATATTTACAGTACACAGTCTATAAGATGTATGTGTCATGTGTCACAAGGTCATATTTACAGTACACAGTCTATAAGATGTATGTGTCATGTGGCACAAGGTCATATTCACAGTACACAGTCTATAAGATGTATGTGTCACAAGGTCATATTTACAGTACACAGTCTATAAGATGTATGTGTCATGTGTCACAAGGTCATATTTACAGTACACAGTCTATAAGCTGTATGTGTCATGTGTCACAAGGTCATATTTACAGTACAGTCTATAAGCTGTATGTGTCACAAGGTCATATTTACAGTACACAGTCTATAAGATGTATGTGTCACAAGGTCATATTTACAGTTCACAGTCTATAAGATGTATGCGTCACAAGGTCATATTTACAGTGCACAGTCCATAAGATGTATGTGTCATGTGTCACAAGGTCATATTCACAGTACACAGTCTATAAGCTGTATGTGTCACAAGGTCATATTTACAGTACACAGTCTATAAGATGTATGTGTCATGTGTTACAAGGTGATATTCACAGTACACAGTCTATAAGATGTATGTGTCACAATGTCATATTTACAGTACACAGTCTATAATATGTATGTGTCACAAGGTCATATTTACAGTACACAGTCTATAAGATGTATGTGTCATGTGTCATAAGGTCATATTCACAGTACACAGACTGTAAGATGTATGTGTCATGTGTCACATAGTGATATTTACAGTACAGTCTATAAGATGTATGTTCCATGTGTCACAAGGTCATATTTACATAATATGGTCTATAAGATGTATGTGTCACAAAGTTATATTTACAGTACATAGTTATAAGATGTATGTGTCACAAGGTCATATTTACAGTACACAGTTATAAGATGTATGTGTCACAAGGTCATATCTTCAGTACACAGTCTATAAGATGTATGTTTCACAAGGTCATATTTACAGTACACAGTCTATAAGATGTATGTGTCATGTGTCACAAGGTCATATTCACAGTACACAGCCTGTAAGATGTATGTGTCATGTGTCACAAGGTCATATTTACATAATATGGTCTATAAGATGTATGCGTCACAAGGTCATATTTACAGTACACAGTCTGTAAGATGTATATGTCATGTGTCACAAGGTCATATTCACAGTACACAGTCTATAAGATGTATGTGTCACAAGGTCATATTTACAGTACACAGTCTATAAGCTGTATGTGTCATGTGTCATCAGGTCATATTCACAGTACACAGCCTGTAAGATGTATGTGTCATGTGTCACACAGTGATATTTACAGTACAGTCTATAAGATGTATGTTCCATGTGTCACAAGGTCATATTTACATAATATGGTCTATAAGATGTATGTGTCACATTTTCATATTTACAGTACATAGTTATAAGATGTGTGTGTCACAAGGTCATATTTACAGTACACAGTTATAAGATGTATGTGTCACAAAGTCATATTTACAGTACACAGTCTAAAAGATGTGTGTTTCACAAGGTCATATTTACAGTACACAGTCTATAAGATGTATATGTCATGTGTCCTAAGGTCATATTTACAGTACACAGTCTATAAGATGTATGAGTCACAAGGTCATATTTACAGTATACAGTCTGTAAGATGTATGTGTCATGTGTCACAAGGTCATATTTATAGTACACAGTCTTTAAGATTTAAGTGGCATGTGTCACAATGTCATATTTACAGTACACGGTCTGTAAGATGTATGTGTCACAAGGTCATATTTACAATACAGTCTATAAGATGTATGTTTCACATGTTCATATCTACAGTACACAGTCTATGAGATGTATGTTTCACATGTTCATATTTGCAGTACACAGTCTATAAGATGTATGTTTCACAAGGTCATATTTACAGTATACAGTCTGTACGATGTATGTGTCTTGTGGCACAAGGTTATGTCTAATGTATACATACACATCATGTGTAAAGTATGTGACATCATAAATAAGCACGATTAGCATGCATATAAAAGGATTGTTTCCGCTCTGTATTATAAACAGATCAGAAAAGATACACCTTATCAAAATCAACTATTATTGTAGATAAATGAAAGATTATGTACGCAGAATACAATTATATAATATAGATGACCTTAGAATTCTCAACAACATTATTTATTGAGTTTTTTCCTGAAGAAAAAACATAATTTCGTAGCAAACACTGAAAATGGAAAAAAATAATTTTTAAAATCCTGAATTCTCTGAAGCTTTCTAATTACCGCAGTCCAGCTGATTGTAGAGTTTCACGTTTTGTTTTGCCAGGAGTACAACTATAGCCAAATCATACTGATCTATTGCATACTGGTATGCATAGGCTGATAGAGGCTACCAAAGAATATTTACATAATGCTGCCTTAGATAACAGTACGTTATGAATTAAAAATACAGTTAGAGTACAGGGACGGGAGGGGAAGTCAAACGGCAAGGGATCTGCAGGCCGGTCAAGTTACCCTTAAGCTCACGGATCTGTAAATACGGCTCAGTATGAATGTACGCTGACTTTGAGCATTTCAGAAAGTACAGCACGACACACAATGGCCTGATCGCTAAAGATTCTTAACGATATCTGTCAGTTTACCAGATATTATCAAATTACATTCCATTGCATCAACCATTCGAGTACTACTGAACCACATGACTGGCATGGGATTCGATTTAGTGGAGATAAAATACTAATATAATCCGCTAGCAGTTCAAGTGTTGTATGTGCCACTCTATTGAGTGTCACATACAACACTTTGCCTGCGAGGGGGGGGGGGCGTGAACGTCACCTTAAGACGAATAAGATGTAAACCGACTTGACAAATAAATCTACATTATCATGATTATACATTGATCATATCGATCAAATGTATGCATTGCTGATTTTTTTAAATAAATAGTTTACATTGCATAATATGATAATACTAACATCGGTATTTAATAACTGTAATATCAAAACTGTTCTTTCGTTTCATGAACCCAGTCATTTGTAGATGTAAGATGTACCATATTAAAACATAAAACACAATAATACAACAACGCCAGTGGCCATGCGCTAGTAAACATGCCTCAAAGAACATTTAAAGTTATTTTAAGTGCAACTTAATTCTGTGGGACAGATAATCCCTTAGGTTTAACCGTTTTGGCAAAATACTGAAACCAAGATGTTGTATGTGTCACTCAGCATGCTCAGCACAGTGGTACTTACAACCCTTAGTCTGCTAGGGCATAATAAAATATTCTATCTATGGGTATCCGCATGTGATATTTATAGGGGGTATCTATTTCTTTCATGCACTATTTGTCTTCTGTGTATCCATGGAACTGCAATCAGCCAAAGTAGTGTGTTCTACTCCGTGATGAATCAACAGTCACATATTGTATCACGTGACAGAGCCAGCCAATCCCCGCCAGTCATTCAGTTGTTATTCCAATTTGAGTACAGCACATTATCTGGAGCCGACAGTCTATGGTGTGGCAACAACAGCTGTAATAAATTGAATATTATAGCTTACCTACCGTACTTGAACTTGAATTGCATTATCATATATGTGTAACCTACAAAAGATTGGCTTTATTGGTCTAGGGAAGGGACACGCTTACCAAGCAAGAAAATACATGCAATAATATGACTGCAAATGTGTGCTAAAAGGATATCCCCACTCGATGATGATCTTGGCATGTTTTCGTATGAAATTCTCCTCGCTGAAGATGAACAGGGACCTGGTGTTGGAGTTGCCCAGTCCCGGAAGACTGATATTGGTGGCCCGTTTGGCTGCCACCCGCAGTGAGCTATCCTGCTGGTTTGGACCGCTGTCGTGTGGGCCTCCATCTTGGGTCAGGCTGGCCATCCTAAACAAAACACACACACTTAATAGAAAGCAGAATCTCTCAGGATCAAAACCAGACATTTTAATGCAGACGTAGACAGCAGTAACTGCTTACTTTTTAAGTGGGGCTTACTTTTTAGGCGGGCGGTTACTGATATTTGCCTTTCAAGCATTCGGTTGATATTGCTTGTCTTTGTAGATAAGAAAACTTGTCTGCCTTTAATTAAGCCTAAGCAATTATCAGAGAAACCTGCCTGTTTTTAAGTCGGTCTACCCAGATACTGATGTTTGCATTTGTCTGTCAAGCAAGCCGTTATTATGGTTGCCCTGGTAGCAGTAACTGCCGGCGTTTTAGCCCTTACAACACTAAACACTTTAAATCCATTTTATTATCCGAGCAAATCACTGTTATTGGGGAAGAAATGAGAGTTTAAACATCAGGATTTTCAAATGTTTGGTATAAAATTAAACAAATATGAGTAACTTTTAGCCACTTGAAGTTGTGGGTCGCGGTAGTAATGCAGCGCTTTGAGGGTTTAGTAATCAGGTACTTAGCTGTGTTCATGAATGGAGAACATACCTAACTAATTACTTGAAACTAAGAAAAGGCTTTTCATGACAAAATATTGGTATCATTGAAGCGAGTCAATCGTTTGATTTCCATTACATTGTACACAGAACAAAAAAAACATAATATAATATGTATAAATAATAATAATAACATTGCATTGACAAGAGCACGAAAAATGTATCGGCCTAATTTGCACAGGAAACTCTTAAAGCATTTTTCTATAGGGATGACACTTACCCTTGTAAACATGTGAACACATAAAATATAATCATTTTATCAGATCCACATTTTTGCAAATGAAATATATTTAACAGAATGGAATATTCTCATGCTCAATGTGGAAAAAGAAAAATGTATGTAACTGTAGAAGATATATTCTTCACAGATAACCCAGACATATATAAATGTATGAGAACATGGAATATAATCATTGTTTCAGATCTATATATGTTTATACCTAAAAAAAGAAATAAAATAAAGGTTTCATATCCTTCGTATGGGAAAAGAAAAAAACATGGTGTCCCGCAGCTCTGTTGAAGATTATCTGGACTGTACATTTCTAGACCTCTATTATCGATCGATTTATAGAAATACATTTAAATATTAGCATAATACACGCAGGCTGTAGAAAATGGGATGTTGCATACAAAGTAAATATACTTAATAATAAACATGGAACGTACTCCATATTGCTGTAATATACGTTCGAGGAGTTGATAACCACAATGAACATGGTGTGAGTGTAGACCTAATTTGAATTTCAACCCACTTGAAATTGCGACTCGCGGCCGCGAGATACAATTTCAAGGGGGTGGGAATTATGCGATTATTGAATTTAATAATATGAAATGGGACGCCAGCATATATGCCCGTCCATATGCGTAGACATGTCTGACAATGGTGGGCGAGGAAGGGTAATGCCGGGGTGGATATGGGAGATGAATGCGGTCAGTTCTAACCTTCTTTCTGGACAGGAAGCTCTCTCTTTCTCTCACTCTCTTTCTGTCCCTCTTTTTCTCTCTCTCTCTCTCTCTGTCTGTGACTACTTATTCAGACGGGCGATCAGTACTAATATGGCTGCCCTGCTGGCTGCTGGCGACACTTCTCGTGTCGTTAGGATGGTGTGGGCTATTTGGGAAACGGGAGGGTCAGAATCTCTGGGATGTAGTGCGACATGAGCCTGTGTTAGGTAGTCCATAGCCCTAAACAGACTGCACTGTCACCAATTGTCAACATCCCTATTGCCATTGCCGTCCCGTAGACGTGGGCGCATAGCACTCCCAGTCAATCCGCATTATTCCTTGTCGTCTGTCACTACTAGTCTGAGGTTTTGATGGGTCGGGGTCTGTTCTTACTCGCCGGTTATTCCATGGCCGTCCTAGGGTCGCCGTTTCGGGTCCTCATTGTGTGTGCGCCTCTGCCGCGCGGCTCCTGGATACGTCTTATTTCTCTTCAGGCTAAGACCCCGTCTTTTCCCTCTATGTCCCCACAGTCAACATGTATGCAGCAGGCAATAGTCGGATGTGGCCGCACTCTCACATAATTAGTGACTGGGCTAACACGCCGGCAAGCGGGTCGCCTCAGTGTTATCGATCTGCGCCAGGGAGAGGAGAGACAGCAGGCTGCCGCGCCAACATGCCATTATGCCATACACACTATTCATTATTCATGATGCTGGCCATCGCTGCTGCAGGCGAGCTCCCATCCGCGCAAAACCAGAAAGACGTAACTGTTTATTTTTCAAGTGATCAGTTACACCTTTTTGCTCTGCGCGGCGCGGTTGCAGTATCCCCGCAATAATGCAAACAGTAGTGGCCACACTGTTGCCCTGCAGAAATATGGCCCCAGTCTCTACTAGCGGGTCCTAATACGTATGTGCAGTACCAAAACAGGCTAACTCCAATATTGGCGTGAGACATACACAACTAAAAGAGAACCACAGTATCATCAACTCCATCTATAAATAGTCTATTGATCGCCTAATTACACAATCCATTCATATAGCCTCCTTGGAGTATATACATCCATATAGCCTCGTCGGGGTATATACATTCATATAGCCTCGTTGGTGTATATACATCCATATAGCCTCGCAGGGTATATTAAAGCCACTATATTTCCGGGAAACACTGGAGGTCCAGCCCGGCATGATGCTTTATTATTGGGCCAGCGCGGCAGACGGTGGGTGAACCAATATTAAAATAATATCGCCATATTAAAGCTACTATATTCCCACCAACGTCAAATGCGTGTCAAATCCGTGTTGGTTTAGGCCTATATTGGCCAGCGTCGCAGACCAACATTAAAGCATAAATATACCATGGTGTATATTATAGCTACTACAATCCCAGCACCCGTGAGACGTTAAATCAATGTTATTTTAATGATGGTCAAGCGTCCACGACGCTGGACCAACATCAAAATAACATTGATTTAACACGCTGGACCCAACAATAAAACAGCATTGGCTTAACGTCTCACTGCTGAGATAGGCTGTTAAAGATACGGGTACTGCTACGTCTGTACATTATGCTATTTTCTGCGGTATTTAAGTCGGTTGTGTCACCATTGTCTGCTTGCGTCCATACTTATTGACATCATTGTAGCCACATACCCATATGTGCCGACGACGGAATTACCTCCAGATGGCTGCTAGTGACATCCCATTTATATTGATGTTGGGCACATAAGCCGGTATTGCATTCCAATAGCGTATACAATGGTCCACGGGTTTTAAGGCTTTAGCCCGTAAACGTTTGTGTGTTGATCAGTAAACAAAAAAGAAACCTTTAACCAATGAATATTAAATCTTGTATCATCGTCGAAGACAGTGATCCATACATTAAATTACCATTGTTTCAACGTTCTCCCGTTTACTGGGGTGTATCTCATAGTTATCAGCTCTTTAACCGTAAATTTATCTAATGTTTACCTCCTTGAAATTGTGTCTCGCTGACGCGATCTAAAATTTCAAGTGCGTATAAATAAATAGTAGGCCTTTTTATTTTGTAAAATTTAATTAGGATTAAAATTTGCACTTTTTGCTTAGAAAACACAATTTTCACTCGTAATTTTTTTTTTAATATGGTAAAAAAATGCTATAAAACGATCATACCCAGCAAACACGAGGCTTGCTGTGCGCTGGCCCAGCATTGACACAACATTGGGTCAATTCGTGTTTGCTGGGATAGTCTCGATTGATGGTCACAGGGTTGGGCAATAAAAATCGTACAAGATGGCATGTGCGGTTTCGCATATCCATACGTTTACAGACCAAATTAGCTCATGAATTATGTCTGTAGTCGCAGCAATCGTTTTATATGGTACTTTTCAATTATTTATTTTCGATTGCTTCACAGCAGACATGAGATATTGCGCCATAGTTTTTTCAGTGTTGGTTTACCTCCTACTACGATGGCCCAACATTAAGACAACATTGGGTCGACATGTGCGTTCGCTAGACTGGTCTCGGACTGCAATATACAATCTCACAATGAGCTTATGTAGTATAATAAATATTGCGATTTTCTATTATTTGTCAATGATAACGTTTTTCTTGTAATTTTAGGGGTCCCTTTTTGTCAAAATTATATATATAAATATAAATTAATACTTTTTCATACAGCGCTAAATAGTACAGCTGGATTGTCGCCCAATGCAAGGTTGTGTCTCGATGCCACGACCCACAACTTCGTATGGATGAACATTACTACTTCTGTTTGTTCAATGTGACACAAAAAATATTCGTACACCTAAATTTAACCGCGAAAATAACTATTTGCTGCCCTAATATAAAAACGTCTTCACTTCTTATTAAAGAGCTGTATCTGCCATTTCGTAAAGTGACGGATACCACCATTTAGTAACACGGTGAAGAATTATACCCCACAAAAATGGCGGCCAAAACAGGTATTTTATTATAACTTTTAGCTTGATCTTGGGCATCTTGGTTTAAACAACAATATTTCCGCGTTGTAAGGATGTAAGGCTTAACCCCGGCACAGTAAGCGCTCCTAAAGCATGGATATACATGGCAGATACCACCCCTCCTAAATAATGACTATGGGGGGGGGGGGCTGACCCCTCTTTTATAATGATACATATGAAAGGGGGTCCACTGACCCCTCTTTCATAATGATCCATAGGGGTGTCCCCTGACCCGTCTTTCATAATGATCCATAGGGGGGGGGGGGGGTCCTCTGACCCGTCTTTCATGATGATCCATAGGGGGGTCCTCTGACCCCTCTTTCATAATGATTCATGGGGGGGGAATGACCCCTCTTTCACAATGATCCATAGAGGGGTCCCCTGACCCCTCTTTCATAATGATCCATAGGGGTGTCCCCTGACCCCTCTTTCATAATAATCCATAGGCGGTGTCCCCTGACCCGTCTTTCATAATGATCCATAGGGGGGAGGGGGTGGTCTCATGACCCCTCTTTCATAATGATTCATAGGGGTGTCCCCTGACCCCTCTTTCATAATGATCCATAGGGGTGTCCCCTGACCCCTCTTTCATAATAATCCATAGGGGGTGTCCCCTGACCCCTCTTTCATAATGATCCATAGGGGGGAGGGGGTGGTCCCATGACCCCTTTTTCATAATGATCCATAGGGGTGTCCCCTGACCCCTCTTTCATAATGATCCATAGGGGGGAGGGGGTGGTCCCATGACCCCTCTTTCATAATGATTCATAGGGGTGTCCCCTGACCCCTCTCTCATAATAATCCATAGGGGGGTCCCCTGACCCCTCTTTCATAATGATCCAGAAGAGAGCATATTCATTTGTGTGATAAAATGGTGTAATCCTCGGTAAATCAATATGTTGAAGCCAAGGCAACTGCGCAAGGCAGGAAACATTTCACTTACGATCTTGTGAAGCCGCCATACCAACACTATGAGGGCGAACCGTTCACGTGTAACTGAAATATATGCAACGAAACATTAAGATCCATAGCAAATCCATCAAGCTCGATGTGCCACATTTTTGCAGGTTTCCAATGAAGCACCGCATAACAATTTCTGTCAGTGTCAGAGAAACGCGAAAACTCAAGTTAAACTCCTGTCCCTTGAAAAATTTAGCCTACTAGTTTCACGTAGGCCTACTTTTCATGCCATCATATAAACCTATCCATTATACCCCCATGCAAAGTCAAGCAGTATAGTGACTGTCAAGTAACCAGTTACTGCTGTTTGACTTTGACAGCAATACAAAGATCAACAACAGCAACTGCTTACTTAGTAGTGAGCAGTTACTGCCTTTTGACTTTGTACGGCATAGTATACGTGACATATATTTACCTCTATGCTTTGTACCGCCGTCCACTCCACATAGGCCGCCTATAGTACCTATATACTATACTATTATACTACCTGTGTAATTATCAATGACAATGTACCCCGCCGCCTCTAGATAATGGTAATTAAGAAGGATTTCAAGTCAACATAATGAAGTCTTACCCGCTGAACTTGTTAGAGCCAGCATTGTATTGTATCCCAGCTCCCATTACAGTGAAGCTACATGTCTGGTTCAGATGGTATATTAAATGATTTATTTGGTGTGTTTGATGTGTTTGATGTAGGCCCAATGTATTACCGTGCATACGGTTTATTTCTAATGTAATAAAAAGTAATATAAATTGTGATCCATGTTGGAATTATGTATGGATATTAGTCCATCTGTGGGATAATATGGATTAGTTGACCATCTCTGCAAGTGTCCACATGACCAGATCCCTATGACAACACTGCGATTACAAAGGGGGTTAAACACCCCCACAAGAAGAAATGGTTTATTCGACAATAAAACACTACGATATAATACAAATATAATAATATTATA
>OZ024905.1:86142162-86164662 GCA_964017125.1 Flabesymbios commensalis
ATTCAACGTCGCAACAATGTCGTATGTCCAGTGGGTTGTAGGTGAACCTGTGGCTCTAAACCTGTTGTTATCACGTAATTTGCGGGCGGAGGGGCGGGAAACGATCATAAAATTACCGAATGGATTTCCTGAGAGAAACATGTAGGGGACAACACGTGTCCGGGTGTGCGCACGACTCAACAATCAACGCCTCCAAAAGACAACAGCCAATCCTTCCGCATTGACTTGTTGAGGCACTGCATGTGACAAAGCCAAAGTACAGTCTTTTCTTACATTACAAGCACACAGATACAGCCGTTTGGCTTTGCACGGCAGTGTAGCGGGGACGGACCTTGACCGGACCGGGTGGCTAGACTCCCGGGGAAGCTTTCAGAGGCGTATTGACTTTCTCATTGATAAATCCGCCTTGTTGACACACCGTGAGAAGAGATCGATTCTTTGCGGTGTTTTGAAAAAATACATCGGTTATTATCGTGGATGATGTATTCCACCGCGTGAAGACAAACTAGAAAAAAACTGGTCACTTTTAAAGTCCGCAGTTACTGCTGTTTGTCTGCAAAACGGAAGTGTCATGTTCCCAGAGCTAATTACCATAAGCCCTATAGCAGAGAGATTACAGAGAGCAACATGTCCGGCACTGCATAAACATCAAATATAAACATATAGGCCTTATACCAAAAAAATGGCATAGAGCAACATGTCCAGAACTGTATAACCATCAAGGATAAACATATAGGCCTTATACCAAAGAGATCACAGAGAGCAACATGTCCGGCACTGCATAAACATCAAGGATAAACATATAGGCCTTATACCAAAGAAATGGCAGAGGGCAACATTTCCGGCACTGCATAAACATCAAGGATAAACATATAGGCCTTATACCAAAGAAAAGACAGAGAGCAACATGTCCGGCACTGCATAAACATCAAATATAAAGATATAAGCCTTATACCAAAGAGATTACATAGGGCAACATGTCCGGCACTGCATAAACATCAAGGATAAACATATAGGCCTTATACCAAAGAAATGACAGAGGGCCACATTTCCGGCACTGCATAAACATCAAAAATAAACATATATGCCTTATACCAAAGAAATGACATAGAGCAACATGTCCGGCACTGCATAAACATCAAGGATAAACATATAGGCCTTATACCAAAGAAACGACAGAGAGCAACATGTCCGGCACTGCATAAACATCAAGGATAAACATATAGGCCTTATACCAAAGAAATGACAGAGAGCAACATGTCCGGCACTGCATAAACATCAAATATAAAGATATAGGCCTTATACCAAAGAAATGACAGAGAGAAACATGTCCGGCACTGCATAAACATCAAGGATAAACATATAGGCCTTATACCAAGGAAATGACAGAGAGCAACATGTTCGGCACTGCATAAACATCAAGGATAAACATATAGGCCTTATACCAAAGAAATGACAGAGAGAAACATGTCCGGCACTGCATAAAGATCAAATATAAACATATAGGCCTTATACCAAAGAGATTACAGAGGGCAACATGTCCGGCACTGCATGAGCATCAAGGATAAACATATAGGCCTTATACCAAAGAAATGACAGAGAGCAACATGTCCGGCACTGCATAAACATCAAGAATAAACATATAGGCCTTATACCAAAGAGATTACATAGGGCAACATGTCCGGCACAGCATAAACATCAAGGATAAACATATAGGCCTTATACCAAAGAAATGACAGAAAGCAACATGTCCGGCACTGCATAAACAAGCATCAAGGATAAACATATATGCCTTATACCAAAGAAATGACATAGAGCAACATGTTCGGCACTGCATAAACATCAAGGATAAATATATAGGCCTTATACCAAAGAAATGACATAGAACAACATGTCCGGCACTGCATAAACATCAAAGATAAACATATAGGCCTTATACCAAAGAAATGTCAGAGAGCAACATGTCCGGCACTGCATAAAGATCAAATATAAACATATAGGCCTTATACCGAAGAGATTACAGAAGGCAACATGCCCGGCACTGCATGAGCATCAAGGATAAACACTGCATAAAGATCAAATATAAACATATAGGCCCTATACCAAAGAGATGACAGAGGGCAACATGTTCAGCACTGCATAAACATAAAATATAAACATATAGGCCTTATACCAAAGAGATGACAGAGGGCAACATGTCCAGCACTACATAAACATCAAGGATAAACATATAGGCGTTATGTCGGAGAGATTACAGAGGCAACATGTCCGGCACTGCATCAAGGATAAACATATAGGCCTTATACCAAAGAGATGACATAAAGCAACATGTCCGGCACTGCATAAAAATCAAGGATAAACATATAGGCCTTATACCAAAGAGATTACAGAGGGCAGCATTTCCAGCACTGCATAAACATCAAGGATAAACATATGGGCCTTATGTCAAAGAGATTACAGAAGGCAACATGTCCGACACTGCATAAACATCAAGGAGAAACATATAGGCGATATACCAAAGAGAAGAGAGATAGCAACCTGTTAAGCACCACAGTAACATCAAATATAAACGTATAGGCGCTATGTCAGAGAGATGGCAGAGGGCAACATGTCAAGCACTGCATAAACTTCAAGTATAAACATAATAGGCCTTATACCAAAGAGACAACAGAGCGATATGTCCGGCACTGCATAAACATGACATATAAATATTAAGGCGCTATACCAAAGAGATGAGAGAGGGCAACATGTCCAGCACTGTATAAACATGAAATATGAACATATAGGCCTTGTACCAAAGATATGACATAGAGCAACATGCCCAGCACCACATAAACATGAAATATAAACATATAGGGGCTATATCAAAGAGACAAGAGAGGGCAACATGTCCGGCACTGCATAAACATCAAGTATAAACAGTGTGTATTTTATAGTGAGTGATCAGATGCAAAGTGCGAGATAAGAATTGTTTGGTTGTTCGTGAATATTTGAGCTTCAGATCAATTAAAATGTAAACAACAGCCCAGCATCAGAGCTTTGACCCTATAACCACCGGTCCCGATATTACGTTTTTCATTTTTTATCAACACATTATTCGCCACCTTTCAAACATGTTAGTGATAAAACGTACCATCAATCAGCTAAATTTGAAAAACCTTTATTTTGTCAAATCTGAATAATTGTCTTCTATTCGAATTTGTGGATCGCGTCAGCGAGACAAAACTTTAAGTGGATGAAAAATTACAATGTATGCGTTAACAGTATAGTTCGGCGCAGAACCGATATATTCTTATTTATCCGTGAATTAGGCCTTCATTATCTGTATATTCAAGTAATCTGAATAATTTATGTACACCAGTATTTGTTTCGTACGAGTACAATTATTCATAGTAATACATTCCAGAGTTTTTTGCTATATGCAGTAGCTATTTTATCTCTGATATATCTGGGTATTGGTGCGGAAAAAAGAAACATATCACAACAATGCTGTTTAACTATAGGCCCTATTATAAGTAGTTATGATGCATATTTTATTTCCTCTGTGCTTGTTTTAGTATATAATGGTAAGTTTACAGTTTACATATGCATAAGTCGATTTTCATGTGCTTTTCCAGAATTAACCCTGTTGTATATATGCATGTACGTGTATATTTTATGGTGTTCATTTTAATGACGCATAAGTCATAGTCGTCAATAAATATCTATCTATCTATCTATAATCAAATATTCAAATGTTTTTTTACAAAACGAATTCCCATATAGGCGTTCCCATTGAAAAAAAAAAAAATATTTTAAACTTGAAAAACTAAAATAAATTTTATTAATATATTCTATATAAATCCAACATCATCGAAACTTGATATAGAATGTGTTTAATCAATAACACTGCTGCAATCGCGTGTGCGGTGCATGTCGGTGTCGGTGCGGTGCAAGCCACGCGACCGGGGCTCTGGCGACGGTTGTATGCAAGCAACGCTCCCGAAATATGTGATTTCTGGGTGAAGTACGTGTCGGAATGGCATAATAATTGGCAGATATGTTTTATATGTTTTAGTGATAATTTCAGTGTTACGTGGAGTCGACTAAAATGTTTTTTGGGTGTAATCGAAGATCGATGAACATTTGTAATGTGCAGTGAGTGAATGTACAAGGACGGCCATGTTGACCCTGTTTCTGGTCGATAATATTACATGTTGATTAACACGAAATCTGTACAAACCGGTCACTGAATGATCATGTTGAAAAATCCTGGCAACCAAGCCAATGAAAAATACTTTGGACTGCGAGTCCAATTAAAAGTCCACGGATTTAACAATCTAACGCATTCCAGATTCACCAACATCGTTGGATTTTATAACGGGCTTGTTGACAACAAACACTTGTGCTGGGTCTCATGTCAGGATCATCTTCTCACCTCTTTATTAATGCAATTACATCATGGTCATAACATGCTTACAGACAATAGTCAGTCCTTACTCCATGGTGGTTCGCGCATCTCTCTCAGAACTCTCTCGCTCTTTGTCTCTGGCTGTCTCTATGTTATAAATTCTGCGCCTGCGCACTGGCAGACTTCTCCGAGTATAACATAGAATAACTGTGCCATCCTCTAGCATTGTTCACACAAGTAACTCAGCTAACAAAAGATACTGAGCCAATGCTAGCCCGATGTTGGTCCGACGTCTTGGACAGTAGACCAATCACAAGACAGCATTATTTGGTCTAGCTGCTCACAATCATCTCTGCCACCTTTCTACCTCTGAAGGTGTGGTCTCAGAGATACGTTTGCATGACCACTATCGACCCTTTTATTTGAATCTAATTACTACTCACAACTATATACTCAATTAAATAATAAGGATTACATAATATATGTATTATCAGTGGGCAGACTTGTAGCTTCCGACGACACGTTGTAAACCTTGGTCATGGCCTTCCATTCGTGCTGAGGTATGTTCGCACCTGTCCTAGTGGCAACGCTGGCACAACGCCGGCCCAATGCGCTCAACTCTGGCATTGTTTACCCAACGTCGGCCCAACTTAATACATAAATACAATGGTTGAATAATAACTGTTATCCGTTATGCATTCAGCCAACATAACACATTGCTCAACTTAATTAATTTAACTGCATTCTGAAACTATTATTACTGTTACTACAGGTCAATAGTTTACACAGGCCCCTCCCTTAAAGTTCAAATCCCATTTTAACTCATATCAAAGAAGGTTGTGTGATTAATACGACAGTATATATAAAAGGCCACACATCTAGTTACTACATTTCACACATATATTGATAATACGTCACACACATATTAAGAAGAGTTCACACGTACATTGATTAGTGTCCATAGGTATATAGTTGACAGGTTACACCTCTATTCAGGTCACACTCTCATTAACCACGCTCCTCCCTAGGAAATACTCACTCATACAGAGTGTCTGTAACCGGTAAATTCTATGACCTCCATACCAAGATACCAGCTAATTCGCTCTAAGAAACACCATAGCCACCACGGTGGGGGCGCCCTACACCGAGCAGGTGGACCATGGTGTCTCTCATATTTGAGAAATTTGTAAAACGAGAATTTTAGGTAATTCCGTCCAATTAGACTTATAAATTAATATGGCTTCCAACCATACAAGCGCGACTAAGTCTGAATATTATTGAGAGAAACTGGCGCTATAGAAGTCATTATCATATATAGTCCACCGCCTAATTTCAGTTGTAAAGGTTTAATTTTGACCACAGATAATCAAACAGGTAAAGTATAATTTGGGTTTTGGACACCTCTAATTGTGCATACTTCGCTGGTTATGTGATATGTCTTATCCGTCTGTCAGGACAGTCGTAATGGTGTAATCAGTGTCATAAGTCAAAATAACAATCAGTTCGTCAACCAGTTCGTTGACGAGATATGTGCTGCTGTCTCAGCACATCACACTGACGGCACACGTCCGTCATTATCTAACTAAATACACACATAAATCCACATTAAAATATCTAGCATATTATATAAAGCAAAATATATAATATAACAATGTATTCATGTTCACGCCATGCATACGTGTGTGCATGGCATTTGCGTAACGGCGGCGTCGTGCTTATATTATAATAATAGCTCAGCGTGACCGACACGCGTCCATGCATGTGCTCGTCAGCGCCGTTCACGGCTTCTGACCAGCGGTACCAATGGCTCTCCTGCCACGCGCCTACCAGCGCTATCCCTGGCTTATACAAGCTTGTACTGGCTCCTTACAGATGCCTTATCCCGTACAAACCCCGGCGTTGGCCTAACGCCTCGGCTACCATGCAACGCCCGGCCTTCAGACGCGCTGTGGTACCCGTAAGCCTCCGGTACAACATCCCGTTGTACCACCTGCAGGTTCCAGTGCAGGACCTAAGAATCGTGACCGAGACAGCCCAGGAGCAGAGAAAACGCTTATCTCTCCATGAACCATGTCTATAGGCCACCTTCTCTTGTACATAGATGCACCATATTCATACCAATCAACCTCCAGTACAACATCCCCGTTGTACCACCTGCAGGTACCAGTGCAGCACCTGAGGATCGTGACCGAGACAGCTCACGGTCAAAGAACCAGTACGTATCTCCCCATGAGCACTGTCCATAGCTCACGTCGTCGTATGCACTGATGCACTATGTACGTTCCCAGCACATTACAGGATCACAACCCTGACCCGTACCCCTCAGGTCTGGGGTCGCCTCCTGTGTGGCGCCCGTACTGCTTTGTGGATCAAACACCACAAGCTACACACATTCTATTCTAATCATAGACATAGAATAATTAATTTTACCAACTAATACACGTCTCTGGCTTACTGGTGAGGTGAACATTTTAAAAATAATTTTACTCAATTTATCTGCAACAGTTCAATAGATTAGCCATGACAGTTGTATGTAACAGTACATTAAATTCACCACAGTAGTTTGGTCTGGAACAGTCTCTTGAATTCTTCTCAACTACAGTTCTCAATAGATAAATTATTTCAAGTAACTTACTATTGGTTAAGTAATTAAAAATCGTATTTAAATATCCGTGCCAAACAGTTAACTTAAACTGCTAAGCACATCTCACCCAATTTTCATTCAATTGTCATGAAACTATCAATGCTACTTATCTAGCAATTGTCTTTTAATGTCTTTAGGTAACAGTATCAACAAACTTTATTTTGACCCCATCTGATAAAATTGTCCCTCAATTTTAACTCATTTTTTATAAAATTGTTACCCAATTTTGACTCATTTTTGTATAGAATTATCTCTTAATTGGTACAAAATTGTCAGTCAAATTTTACAAAATTGTCACTCAAGTTGTATAACATTGTTACTGATACCTCTTTTGTGAATTTCTGTTATAACGTCATCATTTCATATTGCACCATTCACTATCCGGATGGGGGGGGGGGGTGTCTAACACAACTGCCACAGGGGTGTGGTCACTAAAAGGGGTTTGGAGCACAAACACGACATGAGCACGGAGGTTGTGTAGCACAATCACGTGAGGGGCGTTCACGCACTCGTTTATCCAATGGCTTAGCAGAGATTCCTGGGCGTTCCGCCTTCTTCAGCCAATCCCAATGGTCTGAGTCATGATTAGTCCTTGTGTGATTAATCATGCTAATTACTCGGTGGTGCAGAATCTAGAGAGTGGGGTCCTCAGCTCCCTGTGATTCGCCTCCTGGGTTCCCTCTCAGCCGGCAATGTTGGGTCCAGCTGACTGTAGCAGGTACGATGTCCGGTGATTCATCATCGGCAGGTTATCATGTTGAGATTCAGTTTTGGCAAAGTTGGGACAGCTGCCAAAATTATGTCTCTAATCGGCCTGAAGCGTGAATCGTCAGTTATGTCTTATCTGCTTCACGCTGACTCATCCTGCTGCTTCGTTTTCAGCGTTCTGCCTGCCTGCTCTCAGAAAAAAACTACATGTAGCACTCTTTGCAGTGATATCAAATCATTGTTCACCTCCCTCGCTTCAGACATGGGTACCACTATGGGCCAATGCTGCCTCTGGCCGAGTACATGTATCTACGTCTGAGGCGATCGCTAGCTATGTCCGAAATTCACAAGTCGTAGGCTAAATTATACTGTTACGAGTATATCAGAGTTCAATACTCGAACCATGCTCACCACGTTGACGTTCACTGACATGCGCGACATTCGCTGACATGCAAGTCCATGCATGCTTACTCCTACGACTTCTATACCTCTGAAAGTTTGTCTGACTGACTTGCCAAATCATATTGAAGGAATAGCAGCCGATCCGTAGCAAGATCAACTGGGAGAGACGTAATTCCTTCATTCGAAATAAGTGGCAGCAGGGAGGTTGCCATCAAAGTCTATAATCCGTTACTTTATTGGTTCCCTCTTTTCGTTTGTTCTTTCTTCCTTCATTTCATCCTCCCAAGCGCTGCCCGAAACTAGCCCAGCCAGATGTAGAATGTTGAATATGGCCAGGTTCCAGCCTGATCTATGTTATACCACGTACAGTCATTTTTCAAACCTCCTGAGTTGCTGGTCATCCTCACGAGGCAAAAATAATCCTGTTGGTTAGCTAATCCAACTTGGATATTTTACGTACCTCATGGGGTGATGACACTCCTCCTGAAGTGATGACACTCCTCCTGAGGTGAGAATAATCCTGATAGCACCGTTTGTCAATAAAAAGTGTAGCTCGCCAATTAAGCTGATTGCCTAGCTTAATCATTGTTCGTACCTCTGAGGTGATGACACTCCTCCTGAGGTACTTATCCTGAAGCAACAGCTCGCCAATAAAAAATCCTGGCAACCAAGCCAATGAAAAATACTTTGGACTGCGAGTCCAATTAATAGTCCACGGATTTAACAATCTAACGCATTCCAGATTCACCAACATCGTTGGATTTTATAACGGGCTTGTTGACAACAAACACTTGTGCTGGGTCTCATGTCAGGATCATCTTCTCACCTCTTTATTAATGCAATTACATCATGGTCATAACATGCTTACAGACAATAGTCAGTCCTTACTCCATGGTGGTTCGCGCATCTCTCTCAGAGCTCTCTCGCTCTTTGTCTCTGGATGTCTCTATGTTATAAATTCTGCGCCTGCGCACTGGTAGACTTCTCCGAGTATAACATAGGATAACTGTGCCATCCTCTAGCCTTGTTCACACAAGTAACTCAGCTAACAAAAGACACTGAGCCAATGCTAGCCCAATGTTGGTCCGACGTCTTAGACAGTAGACCAACCACAAGACAGCATTATTTGGTCTAGCTGCTCACAATCATCTCTGCCACCTTTCTACCTCTGAAGGTGGGGTCTCAGAGATACGTTTGCATGACCACTATCGACCCTTTTATTTGAATCTAATTACTACTCACAACTATATACTCAATTAAATAATAAGGATTACATAATATATGTATTATCAGTGGGCAGACTTGTAGCTTCCGACGACACGTTGTAGACCTTGGTCATGGCCTTCCATTCGTGCACTGGATCCACAAATGTCTGTTTGGCAGAACATCCTCGCTATCACTGCTTTAATGAGGTATGCTCGCACCTGTCCTAGTGGCAACGCTGGCACAACGCCGGCCCAATGCGCTCAACTCTGGCATTGTTTACCCAACGTCGGCCCAACTTAATACATAAATACAATGGTTGAATAATAACTGTTATCCATTATGCATTCAGCCAACATAACACATTGCTCAACTTAATTAATTTAACTGCATTCTGAAACTATTTTTACTGTTACTACAGGTCAATAGTTTACAATGTGTTCAGCGGATTGATCCACACGCCTAGGTACGTTACTGTGTACAGTGAACATTTGTCCGCTGTGGTCACTTTTCTTTATCTGTGGGCTTGACTCTAAAGGTAAATATGACAAGAAAAGACCAGAAGTCGAGAAGGAGAAATGCAGACTGCATGTCTGATGAGTCACTACCATTAAGTAGAACAGAGATTGAAGAAATAGTGACAAACATTGTACAAGAGGAACTTAATCATTGAAAAGAAACTGCTAATCGTAATCAACGTATGATGGAGGAATCAGCTGCCCGCCTGGATGATATCCAACGGGATAATGCAACGTTGTCAAGAAAGCTAGGTGAAAAGGTGAGCACTATTGATGACTTACACAAAAAAAAGATGAGCTTGAAACATCAAAAAAAGACTTAGAAATTTATCTAAATAATCTGGACAACATGGACGTAAATGTTCAGTGCGCATTTTTGGCCTTAGGGTTCAAAACCAGAACTATCCACAAGCAGTTTTACAACTGTTGCGCGAACGCCTGAAGCTTGACATAAATATGGGTGACATTGTGGCAGCACACCCTTTACCTGCAAAGAGTAACAACCACATACCCCCTATTATTGTGAAATTTCTTCGACCTTTCAACCAGGAGCAGGTTTTGCGCGTACGACGTAATTTGAAAGGGTCTCATATAGGAATCACTGAAGACTTGGCGAGGAGAAATATTCAACTTTTAAACAGAGTCAAAAGTAGCGATAACGTCGTGGACGCCTGGACTGTCAAAGGTCAAGTATGGTGCAAACTTGCTGACGCCAGGAAAATAAAGATAGAGCTGTTCCAATCCATGAACTTTTCAACCAACGTGCCTCGAAACACACAGCGACCAGTAGTAAATCTTGAACAAGTCATCACATCTACAAATGTGTTTGGACGCAGGCCTATACACCTGACTGCAGGTCCAACTCATTCTAGCACACCCAAGCCTCCTATTTCAGCAAGGTTAGCCATGATAGCAGACGTCCCCCCTCCACATACACCAGTGCACCGACGGAACAGTTCATCAACTTTGTCTTCTCCATCATTGAGTCTGGTAGCGATCAACAATCCTGCTGCTATTGATAGCCGGGAGCAGGCGGCAGGTGCCGTTGGAGGGAGAGCTCCCACATCACCTACACTGATACAGCACCACCAACCCATAAGACCAGGAACACCTTTCCCGTCGGGACAGCCCTCTACTTCCTCGAATCGTGTAATGCCGTATCGACGACTTGAAGATGATGATACTCTGATGGAGAGCCATATCACTATGGTGTAGATACTTACATGAACATGACGAACATCCTCAGTGTGTATGGAATTATGTAGCCAATAATCTTGTTTTCCTCTAACAGACTGAATATTTATGTTCTATATTACGTTCTATATCATGTTCTATAAAGTAAACGGCTGTGACTTACATATATTCCTCCAATTGAATGTCAAATATTTTACCATACATTTCCATTATTTCCCCTTGTGATAGATGATTTGATAAATTATATGGTTTATTTATTTTATCAAAAGACAATAACACACGAGCGTGCTTATATCGATGACATGTAGTCATATAAATACATGATCATCCACAGTTGTGTACCTAATCACATCAAGTGAGCCTAACCTCTAACGCTATTATTCCCTTGAGGTGGGGTGAAATGTTTCTTATACCTAGGTTGAAAGGATGGTGACTGATGTATTATTTCTATAATACGATATTTTTGCAGACTATTCCAACATTATAAATGTGTCATTTCTGTTAAAAACTTACTGTAACACTACTGTGTTCATAACTGGTAAAATACCTAATATATGTATGCGTATCTAATCATGCGAACTTTATTGATTTTTTGTCTTTAATATTGTTTCCGAATTTAATTTAGAAACATATTGGTACTGATATTAAGAAATCACACAGTCTCATTATGTACAGTTTGGTAACATTCTTAATGGTGCATTATACCCATCTGAATCTGTCACAGTACCCATCAGTGTTTTACAGTGTTTATGTAGTGAGTCCTTTTATATACCTACTTTTATGTTATATAGTTGGATAAAAAAGTGCAACACAAATATTACATTTTGTTAGTATTTTGGTGTTTCAAATTATGACTCGAAGAGTGTCAAACTTAAGAATCTCTCTCAGTTGATCAAAACGAGATATGCGTTCCTCGTATTCAACGATAAGTGTGCTTTAATTTAAATATGTAATGTAAATACACAATACTTGGTAATTTCTGACTCGGTTAGGTTATCATAACCAGTTGTTATAACCATGGGTAATCTACTAAACGTACATGCAGATTGAATAGTTATGTTTTATGATCAGAACAATCATGGTGATTACTAGTATTTTTGTAAGGTAAATATTTATTAATGTTTATTAATGTTTAGAGTTATATTTTCATACTTTGTCTGTATATCATAGATTTTGCATAGTTGTGTTTTATATTTGTAAATTTTATATAACATAATGTAGGTTATAAGGTTATATTATTGCTTTTCAACGTTCGTCCCGCTGAACACCGGCCGTTGCGCCAGTGATGGTTTAATGCTGCAATGGTCGCAACGGTGGACCAGCATTGGATCAACACTCGCTAATGACACGCCTGGCGGGGCTTCTAAATTGAGAAAATATGTTCTCGAACATTATGTTCGAACATTATATACGGAATACGGCGTTCGCTCATCGATATCTGCTCGATCACTTAAGTTAAGCGACGTCGCGCCCGGTTCATAAGTGGATGGGTGACCGCCTGGGACTGCCAGGTGCCGTATACACTATCGTGGGGTTCAGAGAACCACGTAAATCAGATGGCTCGTCTGACTGACTTTGAGTTGGACGTAAAAGAACCTCAATGGACGTAGGCGCAGTTTCCATCCGGCGAGACCCCAAAAAATCCACAATATGGAGTACTTGGCACATATATAGGGCCATGAATGATATCATGAATGATAACAGGCCTTGCTATGTTACTCCCGTGGCGCGATAGCACAATAGTGCGTACTGCCACGTAATATACAGATACAGATACAGATATGTGTGTACACAGTGTATCACATGTTGGTGAGGCACGTCTGTTAACTAGGCCATTATTCATAACTACATCATGACTGTGTCAAAGCACATCCCTCCTATCACGAGGCGTGGACCCAACGTTGTTTCAATATTGAAATGCTGACCCGGCATTCAAGCAAAATTGGGTCAACGTATCGTGTTTACTGGGATGGTCAACAATGTTACATTATTGACAGAACACAACAAGGTCGGTGCTGTATGTGTTGTGCCAATGTTGGGTTAACGTTATGGCTTTAGGATATATTACCGAAAATCATTACATTTTGCCCGGTAGCACAGTGACTACATGTCTTTATGCATCACTGCATTCGATCTGTTCACAAATCTGATTACTGCAACTGAACATTAACTCTGTCACTACGGTCACTAGTACACAAACATTCAAACTTAGGCCATATCTTGACACGTACATATTTCTTCACAACTGTACACAATTTCACTGTTTTTTGTTTGTTTTTTCGTTTTATTTAATTCACATTGTGGTTTCCACATTTCACTCACGATGCCGACAGCATTCGTATTCATTGTTTATCTGGGATTGTTAAACAGACTTTCAGACAATATTCTCCCAATCAAAGATTCATACACTACTTCAACTTCACACATATATTCTGAAATTAATACACTCAACTCAGACACTTACAAATGGTACACAAATAGGCACCAACTGCCTACAACATTCTCAAATAAATGGCATTAACTGATATTATACTGGAATTTAGCGGTATAGAAAATAATTCGCTACACAAAGTTATTGACGATGGGAACGATAATAACATTGAAAACATACCACCATCATCGTATATCAATATCAATAATTTAAACGCAATATTACAAAATAATAAAGATAATTTTACAATACTTAGTCTAAATGTGCAATCCTTGAACGCAAAATTTGATCAAATAAAAATATTTCTTCATGACCTAAATGACCATGGCCACAAAATTAGTGCTATATGTATATAGTGCTATATGTATACAAGAAACATGGCTTTCAGACCAGCACGATCAATTATTTTTTCAACTAGAAGGTTACAATTTTATATCGCAACCAAAAACAAGTTCTAATCACGGGGGTGTTGGCATCTACTTAAGCGAGTCATACGACTACAGCGAATTACAATTATATACAGGTTCGCAAGTCTGGGATGGTATGTTCATCGAAGTTAAAGCCCCATCTATATCTAAAAAACTGATAATTGGAAATATATATAGACCACCCAGAAATAACAATCAAAACTATGACATTTTTATCAGCGAACTGCAACCGATTTTTGAATATCTAAACACCAAAAAATGTGAAATAGTAATATCAGGTGACTTTAATATAGACTTGCTGAAACTTAAAGAGAAGCCTAAATTTAATCAATTTTATGATTCGCTTTGCACCTTTAATTTCATACCTAAAATTACCCTACCCACACGCCTGGGCAAGCATACAGCTACACTAATTGATAATTTTTATTGTAACCTTTCAATAGAGTGTTTTACATCACCAACATATATTATTACTACACAAATATCTGATCATTTGCCGTATATAATGATTCTCAATGCCCCTAAAGCTAATATATCTCCACCTAAATATATACAGATAAATAATATTAATACTAAAACAATGTTAAATTTCAAAGAAAAAAATGCTTCTGCAAATATCTACGAAAAACTAGACAAGCAAATATCATCAGACCCTAACAGCAACAGCGATATCATCATTAAACACATCATGGAGATTAAAAATGAGACCATGCCTACGAGACAAGTCAAATTTAATAAACACAAACATAAAAACTCACAATGGATAACACAAGGCATAATCCGATCAATAGCTCATAAAGACAAACTATACATTACACTAAAGAAAACACCAACTAACAATCCCGACTATGATGCAATAAAATTAAATTTGCACACCTACACCAAATTGTTAAAATCTAATATTAGACAAGCAAAACAAATTTACTATAACAATTGTTTCTTAAAATACAAACAAGACATTAGAAATACATGGGCAACTATAAAAGAAATAATGGGTAAAAATACCCTGACTCCTTCACATACAAAGACAAATCCGTGACAAAAAAAAACAAGACATCGCGAACAGTTTTAATAATTTTTTCATAAGCTTAGGCCCTACCTTCGCATCTAAAATAAAAAAGACTAACATTATTTCATTCACAGACTATTTATGTAATAAACATGAACACATTTTAAATTTTAAAACTGTATCGGAAGCAAATGTTTCAAAAATAATTTCTGAAATGAAATCCAAAAACAGTTCTGGCCACGACGAAATATCATCAAAAATGCTAAAAACAATATCAAATTCACTAGCAAAACCACTAACCTTATTAATTAATCAATGCCTGTACACAGGAATATTCCCCGACAATATGAAACTAGCCAAAGTTATCCCAACTCATAAGAAAGGAGATATATCAGACATGACCAACTACTGACCGATATCTCTTCTCCCTTCCATCTCAACATTTATAGAAAAAGTAGCTTATAATCAGCTGAGTAATTATTTTTTGGAGCACAATTTAATATACAAACACCAGTACGGCTTTAGACCAAACCACTCAACAGAATTAGCAGCGATACATACAATAGACAAAATTATAACGGATTTAGATTTAGGACTGATTCCATTAAATATATTCTTAGACCTCTCAAAAGCATTCGACACATTAGACCACAACATTTTAATCCACAAACTACAATATTACGGTATACTCAACACCGAATTAAACTAGAGAACAATTTGTACAACTAGACCATATAAAATCAACTTCACAAAAGACTTTAACTGGTGTACCCCAAGGTTCAATATTAGGCCCATTGTTATTTATTATTTACATAAATGATATAAAACACACATCTAAATACTTTAAAATACTAACATACGCAGACGACACAACATTAATGTGCACACTAAATAAAAAAGAATTAAAGAATATCGGTGAAATCACAAAAAAGATAAACTTGGAATTAGATAAAATAATGGAATGGCTACAACTTAAAAAATTATCTCTAAATATAGCAAAATCAAAATTCATGATCTTTCACATGGCACAATATCAGGTTCATCCACCAACATTAAAAATAAATAACATACAAATCGAAAACATAACCTCCTTCAACGTTTTAGGCATAATTTTACATGAGAACCTAAAATGGGAAGAGCACGTAAATCACGTTTCAAAGCAAATTAAAACAATATATTCCTTCTGACGTTCTTCTAACACTCTACAATAGTCTTATTCTTCCACACTTGTACTATGGGATCACACTTTGGGGATACAATAAGTTGGATAGGATACTTAGAATTAAAAAAAAAGGCAGTAAGAATCATTACGAATAGTACCTACTATGCACACAGTGAACCGCTATTCAAAATGCTGGACATATTAAAAATTCAAATTTATTTACAAATTACTACACGATAATCTACCTCACTATTTTAATTCAATAACAGTCACTCACAATCGCGATATACACCAATAAAACACACGCCAAAGAAACAACGTACTAGTTCCCAACATACAACACGAATTCGCCAGAAAATGTATACGCAACCAAATCTATGTTTTACTCAATAATTCCCCCAAAAAAATAGTTGATAAAATTAATACCCATAGTCTGAAAGGATTTTCCACTTACATTAAAAAATATTTGATAGATGGGTATAAATTATCGTGCACGGTGTGCTATACATGTAATCGACCTTAAGTCATTGTCTATAATCTATAATCTGTTTTTACATTATTTAATCATGGTTTAATATTTGTAAAGTCATTGCAATGTTAACGTTCTCACTTTCTACCGCTCGTCTTCTATTATACGTTCTGTCATTTTCAAAATCGCCTAACCATTGCTATCTTTGTCCTTATATATATTTTTCTTTTTTACTCCTGAACTGTTGAGATGAGTGCGATCTACATCAAAGGTGGCCCTCACGCCAGCGGCACAAGTATGCCATAGTAAGGGGCTCCTGACTGTTGCTTTATAGTTATAAATCATTATCATGCACATGTCCATGTCAAATAAATAATTCTGAGTCTGAGTCTAAGTCTATCTGGGCCGGTGGGCCGGGAGCCAGGAGCCAGATCTAGCCCTTGTACTCACAAAAGCTAAGAAATTTTCACTGCGATTTTTATTTAGCTTGACCATTGGGACATAGCGAGTTTTGGTTCTTTTTTGCTAAACAGGACGCTTCAAGTCCTAGAGCCAATTTTACCATTTTTCAGAAGGACACCAAAATAACAATTGTTCAAAAAAGTAGTAGTTTTACTTCTTTTCACTATTGTTTTATTCATAGCCCTCGGCCATATACACATGTATGTCACTGAAAAATATTTTTGCCCAGATTTCATTTTGAATATTTTTTTCAACCCTTTTATCAATACTGGCGCCTACAAAATACAAACATTATAAAATATGTGTCAAGTTTGTAAATCTGTTATTTTTGTTGCGTGCTACTTAGAAGCAAGCTAATTCGCAAAAAGTGTCCCCATTATGTCCCCAGGAGACCGGAAATTACAAAGTTAAAAAATTTAGGGCCAATTTTTTTTTATAACTACATATTTAAGATACGCGCGTCATTATCGCTAACTCTAATTTGCGGTAAAATGCAAATGTGCTGATATATCTGCCTCCAATAGGCTATTATATAAAAGTTAACTCATGCTGTGGATATTTATCATAATATTTATTATGAATATTTTGTGTTAATCTCACATTGCTGTTTATGTTTACATGTTTATAAAGAATATATTTATATAAAATGACACTTTGAATGCTAAGAACATTTTTTTGCTTACAGTGTATATATATACTGTGGATATTTAATATTGTATGTAATATAAATATTTAATATTAGTCCCATATTGATGTATATGTTTAAATGCTTGATGGAAAACCAAATAATATGTATGATGACACTTTGAATGCCAAGGCTGAGTTTTTTTAATAAATCTAAGATAGAGCATAATAAAGCACAATACTCAAGACGTGTATGTTGACCAATGTGGCGTTATCCAGATATCCATAGATATTACAATAATAAGGACAGGATAGATATATTATATTTAATAACTGACTGAAAGAACAAGGTAAAATTTAGAGGGTGGTGAAGCTACATGGTCGTTTTCAGATATTTAACAATACCAGTATCTGAACTAAATCTTAGCTCTAAACAGCACAGAAAAAAATGATTCTAGAATCATCATGCGTAAACATTAGATATGTTAAAAAGAGTGGATACACAGAATCAAAAGGGACTCAATTGCTTCTGTATTACCAAAATGTTTGTTTTGTAATTAAACCAGCTTAGTTGATTGAACAGGTTCTGATAATAACACAAGCAACGTTGAGCAACTTTTAACCGCTTGGTGTATTTCACTTGAGCAGGTTCTGTTCTGGTCATTTGCTCTCCAGTGAGCTTTAAAACCTTCTAAAATTGATTGAGTAGGTTCTGCTATCACGGGTAGCAATGCTGTTTCAACATTTAAAGCGATGGGGTAAAGTTAAACCATACAAAATTCTGCAGAATGCCCCCAATATGTACCTACATTAGCAAGCTTAGGTGAAGAATGGGATCCTTAATAACATATATTAAATCAATTAACATAATTTTGTTGCGCTGTTTATTGTTACATACATATTATAATAGGCCAATGAAATTCGGGAGGTCAAAGTTAGGGATGCATGTGAAAACTTGGCTACCATCAAATCCTCATCAGCAATTGATTTATTCAATTATCCACCTTGTCATCGCACTTTCAAACAGAAATAGCACATTTCCAAGACGCCATTTCAAAAAGATCACATCAATGAGTGCCACTTGCTGCTACACATTATGGATGGGCCATTGACAACGCAGGTGTCATCTCCAGACAATAAATAGATTATGCAAATATTGCACAGTTTGATGAAGATGATAATACAGCTGACGAAGGTAATCTGCTCAATTAACTTGCTGATGACATAGTTTTCTCATATTACGTTTGTATAATCAAAGTAAATCGACATATATTTCAGATGCACATCTATTATGTAAATTTTGCCTGCATTATGTCTAGACAATATGGAAATATATAACGTGTATTTTTTCTCATATGCCACTAGGTACACGTAGGCCTATACCTATTGGGTACAGATCGACGCTTAATAAAGTTGATAGAATGGTTTTAACATTTATTAGCACCAAATTTGCATCTGTCCTGTTGATTTGTATCGATACACCCATGTTTGTTTCCTTCGGTCCCGGGTTTCAACGCATACCATTAAATGTTAACATCACCTCGTTCTTATAGTCACTTATTTAATATAAAATATATATCTTGTGTTTTTTATTATAATCTGTAGGGATACTCGGATCGATGACAACATGCTCAATATGAAATGAAATGAAAGGGGTTTTAGATAAATGAGATGACACTGCCTTCCAGACACAGACTTCGAAATTCAAGCCCTGGTGTTCGGAGGCCGAGCACTTTACCTCTTGATCACGGAGGCTCTCTACAATATTGAATCATTGCAAGTGAGCAGGGAAGAAACATTTTGCTTCTTTAAATCTCGGAGGCCAGAGTGGGGCTCGAACCCGCGATCTCCGACTTCCAGGCAGGCAGCTTTAACCACGGCGCCACGCTGCCCGCCCATAATGCTCAATATACAACATATTAAATATCAAGCCTTGTTCCCTATATTAAAATGAAACTAAATAGCCTTAGCATTTAAAGTGTATTTATATAATATATAAATACACTTTAAATGCTAAAAATATATATTATATTTTTTTTGGTCTCCATAAAGAATTAAACATCACTATGCGGCCAACATAAAATATGTATGCTAATCATAATAAGAGCCAGATTATTTATAGTATATTACAACGATTAAATTTTACCTTGTTCTTCCAGTCATTTATTAAATATAATATATTTAACTTGTGCTTATTGTTATAATCTTTATGGATATCTGGATAACGCCACATTGATCAACATACAAGTCTTAAGCATTGTGCGTTATTATGCATTATTTTGGATTTATTTAGAAAAAACTCAGCCTTGGCATTCAAAGTGTCATTATACATATTATTTGTTTTTCCATCAAACATTTAAACATATACATCAATATGGGACTAATATTAAATATTTATATTACATACAATATTAAATATCCACAGTATATATACACTGTAAGCAAAAAATTGGTCCTAGCATTCAAAGTGTCATTTTATATATTTTTTCTTCTTAAACATGTAAACATAAACATCAATGTGAGATTCATATAAAATATTCATAATAAATATTATGATAAATATCCACAGCATGAGTTAACTTTTATATAATAGCCTATTGGAGGAAGATATGTCAGCACATTTGAATTTTACCGCAAATTAAAGTCAGCGATAATGACGCACGTATCTTAAAAATGCAGTTATAAAAAAATTGGCCCTAGATTTTTTAACTTTTCCACTTCCGGTCTCCTGGGGACATAATGGGGACACTTTTTGCGAATTAGCTGGCTTCTAAGTAGCACGTAGCAAAAATAACAGATTTCCAAACTTGACACATATTTTTTAATGTTTGCATTTTTTTGGCGCCGGTATTTTGGCGTCGGTAATTTAAATAAATTAAAGTTTTATTTAGCCTACGTATTAGAAGGGCGCACTGTACACGGTGTGTACCAGCAACACGAGGCATTTAGCCAATGTCGGACTAATGTTGGGTCATCGTCTACGACGCTGGCCCCGCATTAAATCGACATTGGCTCAATGCCTCGTGTTTTCTGGTACACACCGTGTACAGTGCGCCCTTCTAGTGAAGCCATGTTACACTGTGGGCAGTTGTACAAAACGTCACATTAAACACCGGCAATTAATTTACCCGAAGTTGGGTCAATGCTGAGCTACAGTCGCAGATGGCGGGTCACTGCCAGCATTGAATAGACAGTGGGTTTGATGCTGTTCCACCGTCTGCGACGCTGGTCCTAAACCCGGTAAGCCCTAATACAGGACATGCAGCTAATGTCAACTATGTATAAAATAAACAAACTAATATTAATAACTAACTAACTAAAGATCGCGGTGCATTGTGAATCATTAATGGGTTAACCGCATACCCAGAACGCATCGCGCTTCTTACAGAGATATTAAGTAATATTAAGTAATATAATATTAAGTAATATTAGGCGCCACCTGGTGAATATATATGAACTGAAGTGGAGAATGACTTTAACGTGCTGACCCGGATTAGGCCCACACCTGAAATGGCTTCCGCATCTGCGCCGTGTGTTTCTGTGTCAGGCATGCGCACAATTAACCTGCATAACTCCCTCCGGCTGATTACGTGCATTCTGATGTGTCACACCAAAAAACGATAACTGCTTGCTATTCAAGTAAGCATTTACTGTGTTTTGCCTTTCTAGGGCAGCATAAGCACGGCCGGAAGCCAACCACCACAGCAGCACAGCGGCAAAACACTGGCCTAAAGTTTGGCCGCCGTCTCGGACGCTGGCCCAGCATTGTGCCAGCATTGGCCCATGTCATTTGAGAAAAATGCGCACCCTGTCGTTGGGGTTGTCTTTATTGAGCCCCCGGGAGCGATCCAGACATTAATCATTTCACCGTCCACAGACACACGTGTACCAGGGGAAGGTACTGCCGTTAACCCTGTTAGTCAGCATTTTTCATTCATTGAAGCTGGAATTGCTGACGCACTTTCAGCTTCAATCGACGAAAAACATCGATATTTATGAAAAACAAAAACATCACATCAACCACAAACTATTTTAATAATTTCAGTGATAATTCTTTTGTTTTGAAGCTTGGTTTGAAACGGTCCTAGCAAGACAACGGCAAAATAATAACATGAAAAAAAGACAATGATTAAAAATAGGAAAATATTATGAAATATAGCAGTTTCTCTCTGTTTGCCGGTCATGATAATCCACACATAGTGTGACTGGCATTCAGCATACCATGCATGGATACCCCCCCCCCCCCCCCCGTGAATCGTCCAGCCGGTTCCAACAGCGCAACCATCGGCTGTTGTTTTGAATAATTGACGCATTGTGACACCCTAGTTTTTAACGATGGGCCCACTGCCGCATTGACATTAATATTGACAGAAAATAAGGAGGTCCTACAGGTGATAAAATACTGTGTGGTATGAAGAAGCCGGTAACGATTGCCTGTCAATTTGTGTTCACTTGTTATAGGTGTTCTATTGTCATATCGTCATCTTGGATATTATGGGTCTATCTGCCACTCACAAAGTGACAGATTTTAATACGAAGGTGACGATATGCTTTGGAATACCGCATTGACCAATTTGCATTAGAGAAAAATACGTCAGTTTTTTATGTCGGAAATGGGAGAAAAGTGACGCAATTTATGTACAGAAAGCGTAGATCAACTATATTTATGCGGCATGAAGCACTGCCTATAATCGGGCGCTCGACAGCGACATCTGGTGAGTCGACTTAAACCAGTCCACAAAGAGAACAGAGGCGGGGATATTTCACTAACTCTACAAACAGCAGTGGCTGCTAACTTGAATAGAGAACAGTCACTATTGTTTGTCTTTGCACTGCAGTATTCTTTAAAAAATAAA